>SBJP01000361.1:0-16605 GCA_014805705.1 Cucumispora dikerogammari | reverse complement strand
ATGAATTTGGAGTCATTTATTAATATGCCGAGTTTTACGTCATTTTTTAATATGCCGAACTCGGCGCCAGTTTGCCGTGCGGCAAACTGGCGCCAAGTGCCCGCGCTCTCTCATACGAATTATCAAGTGCTTGAGTGTTATATGAAAGATTGCTCTATATCAGTGGTTTTTATAAACACGTAATAGAATAGAACATAGTTATGTACGTAATGACGTAGTCTAACGCCTCCAAGTCACATAAACATAAAAAACATTTCTTATATTAGTATATAAAGTAACCCCACAGTTTTCGTTCTTTTTATATTAAGCGTTTGGCTTTTAAAGAATCTATATAGATGTAAAAAAAACATCATAAAACTTTTTTACTTTTATATTGATGAAGTGAAAACCTGAGAAAAAATATAATACATTTATATAGATACATTAAAACACGAAAAGAATTGCTACATATATATTAGAAAATAAAAAGTCTGCATTGAAAGCAATGTTTCTTTAAAATCGCTTTTCAAGCGAATCTTTTATATATACTATGTTTTTGAGCGTCTCGGTTTTTTTTGAAAAGATATTTGGTTAAAATCTTTTAAGAACAGAACTAAGTTTTTTATTTTTTAAATATTCTTTTTGTGAAAACTCAAAAAATTAGTAAAATTTTGACAAACGTATAGATAAAAAACAAAACGGCACAAAAACATAATATAAGCAGCGTGAGAATATTAAATAATGTTGTGTATAGGTAAGTCATATAAAAGAAAATCTCTTCTTTTAATTCACGTGTTAATAATGATAAAATAACAAAAAACAAGCTTGCTTGTTTTTAAACACGGTGTTTTGAACACAAACTAGAGTAATTTTTTCATCTTTTTTTACAAAAAACGATGTATATTTTTTCACGTTTCACTTAATGACGAGCTTTATGTATTATGTATAGTTCTTTTTTTTCATCACTTATTTTTTAAAAAAACAAAAAAAGATACTTATCAAAAAAAATCAGTAAACTGAAAAAATGATCATCACACAAAATCACCACGAGATCAATGTAACTACATTTCAGAAAAACAAAAACGATAAAAAAATTCTATGCTAAACATATTAACCCTACCATCTTCACTTCCTATTACACTTATAACAAAAACCAATAATCTAAGAAGACAACATAAACTACACCCTCTTAAACTTAATACGGAATTAGAATCTGTTGCTCAAAGCCAAGCTCTTTTCATGTGCGAAACCGACGAACTATCTCATTTAAATGCAGAAAATGAGCAACTATCAGACAGATTGAAAGCTTTCAGTGTTGATTCAGATAATATCAATATTGGTGAAAACATTGCAAGACAGCAAGTTGAAGATATTGATAGTGTGTTTAATGTATGGACCGCATCAGAAACGCATTTACAGAACTTAATTGGCGACTATGATTTTACTGGTGTCGGTTCTTGTAAATCAAAAACAGGCTTGATTTATTGGGTTCAGGTGTTTTCCAGTGGGGACAATGAACAAAGCAATAGATATCACGATAGTGTTAATGATAAGAAGAAACATGTACAAGATTATAATAAACATAAAAGCAAAAATAGAGAAGAAAACGCGATCGAGTCATTTTCGTCATCTGAATCATATAAGAAAAAAGACCGAAAGCCTAACGTTCCTTTATTTTCAATAAAAACTTTAAATGATAACAAAGCAGATATTGATAGAGCAAATGTCACAAAAAACAAACCGAAGCATCGTATAGAAATAACCGATCCTGTCACGCAAGTAGGACTAACACTACACAAAACAAAGAAAAAAACTCCGGGGAGAGAAGATCAAACGAAATCCTCTGATATGGAAAGCATTAATAACAAAAATAGACTGCTGCGGATAGATATTGGTGCACCTTATAACAAACAAGAATTCATAGAATTAATGCAACACTTAGTGAAAGACACTGTGAACCAAATTGTGAATGAAAAGCCTAAGAAGTTCGGCACTGATCAAAAAGGTGTAGATGATGCGGACAACGAACTTTCTGTAAAGCTACAACCACAGCGTGAATCTTCTCCAATGAATACTACGGAAAGGACTATTGACAATTTAGAAGATCAAAACATTAACCCGAAAATTTTTCTTTCTCCTACTGATAGGGACACAGTAGCGAACTCTAATGAAAAAGTAGGAGAAACAATAAATAATCAAAAACTATCAACGGATAGTCAGAAAGATTTAAAAAGTGCTTCAGAGAAACATGTTCTCGATATGTCAATTAAAGAATTTCAAGAAGTTATCAAAAACGTTATAAAAGATCCAGAAAACAAGACTATTGAGGCAAATGAACAACTCAAGTGGCCTGTTTCTTCGAATATATTGTATCCAGCTCTCAATAACGTCCCAAATATTATTTCTAGTAAAAATAACACTGACGAAAGTGCAGTTAGAAAGAATCCCCAACTGAAGACACAGATAACTACACCCTATAAACCGTATCTTCAACCAAAACCAGTTGTTCCTACAAGTATTCCCATCGAAATCACAGACAACAAACAGTATTCGCATAAGGAAGATGAATTAATAAATGAAACCAATCAGCAAACGCCATTAGATTCTGATCCGGATATTTTATCTAAATATATTCAGAAATATACAAGTCAAGAACGAAGTCCAATCGACAGAAATGAAAACATTCTTTTAAGTGAATTTCTACAGACAATAGCTTTTGAAAGAGAAAAATCAAATAGACTCAGTGAGATAAATTCTGATAAATCTGATTTAAAAAATTTATTAAGCGAAAATTTTAAAAACTATCTGAATAGTAACTATTCGAACCGTTTTACAAAAAAAGGGAGAGAAAGACATAATCATAAAAACACACAGAAAAAATATGACAAACAAAATATAATTAATGATGCCGAGGGTTCGATTAAAAAATATGATAATAATGCAACTATTAAAAAAAATATCGGAAAAAACGATGTGGTTAAGAAAAACAACATGAAAAAAAGAAATCGAAATAGAACCAATACCGACAAAGAGGATAATATTAGCGGCGATACTAATGAGAGTGAAAGCAGCAGTAATAGTGACGACAGTGATAGAAACGAATATTCCAAAAACGAAAACAATATTGAAAATAAAAACCGAAGACAATTAGTAGATTTCTTTAAAAACTTAAATACCGACAAAGGCCAAAATGAAAACAACGATACTCATAGATTTAATAGAAGCAAAGAAAAATCAAAGAAATTGAATGAAAGCAGTAGAAACACTCATTCCAATAGAAAAACAAAACAAAGAAACAACAACCAATCGCACACACCCTGGTCTGTATTGAAAAAAAAGAAAGATGTTAGTCCCAGTGGTGAGTATTTAGATCAGGAAAATGAAAGCAATTCGTTGGAAACCAACGAAAATATAGAAGATTCCCGAAAAACATATGATGTAACTGATAAAACATCTGAAATTGAAAGGATTTTTAGTGATTTTCTTAAAAAGAGGTACAAATTATAAAAAACTACGTTAATAAAAGAATGTTTTTATAGTATTTTTTTATATTATATATGTTTTTTAAATAAGTGTTTAAAATAAAGACCACATTTTTTGTTGTTTTATATGACAAAGAGAAGGCAAATTTTACAATGGTGTATTTTCTATTTTCTTATTTAAACATTTTGATTAATAAAACTTGTGATTTCTAAAAAGAAAAAAACAAAGACACAAGAAAAATTTTAAATAATTAAAACACCAAACTCTCCTTAATTCTTTCTACAATCGACTTAAAGTTGTCGTCGTTCCCTTTCACTTTTTTAATCGTCAGAAAATGTTTACTAATTCTTTTGTTACAAAACAGTGAAACATTAAATTTGACTTTTTCCGAGATACAAATGTAACTTTTTTCTTTAGTCTCAAAATCGATATTTTCTTCCTTAAAAAAACCAATAACTCTTTTTCGTAAATTTGAATGAACCGTGCATTTATCCTCACTGTCTTCGCTGTCTTTATTAAAAAAACAGTTGGTGTGTTTTGAGAACAGGAGCTTTACAAATTTAGACATATTTTCCTCTTTGCCTCCATTCGTTAAGTTATCAATCTGAGTTATACTATTATCACTTGTTTGAGTATTACAGCCCTTGGTGCAATGCGTGGTATTGCTACTAATTGCATTATTGTTATACAGAGATCCAACATCGGGCAAAGTGTCATTAAAACTATTCTCTAACATGCAATAAAGCGAAACGGAAGGACTGTAGTTCCAAAAGAGTCTCTCTCTATTCGTATCGTCCTTACATATTTTTGAATAAGCTATGACTTCTTTTTTAAAATCAGGAAATTGAAACTTGGTTACTGCAAACATTAAATTTAAAAGGTCGTTGTTTATTTCTCTTATGTTTTTATTTTCATTATATTTATTATGATTTATAAACAAGTTTTTGTCTGAAACACAGGATCTAATAGTTTTATTACAAGCGTCAGAGCTTTTACTCGAAGAATAAAAACCTGAACTTGTATCCTGGCTGCTGTTGGTAGAACTGTCAGACGTTTCTGTGATTAACCAAGGATCTTTCATAATCTCAGCTAAACCCATACGTTTTTTAGGGTCATTGACTATAATTCTTTTCAATAATCGAACCAACGGTCTTGAGAGACTTTTTTTATTGAAACGTAATTCGGCTTGTTTTATTTTCTTATGTAGAACCTTTAAGTCTTTATCATCAAAAGGTACCTTTCCACAAACCAACACAAATAAAATAACGCCTAAAGCCCAAATATCTACCTCAGGTCCACAATATTCTGTTCCGGTTAAAAGTTCCGGCGCCGCAAAATACAAGCTCCCACAAAAAGTATTCAGTAACTCTTTCTTATCATAAAAATTACTTAGACCAAAGTCGATAATTTTTATATTGTCGTGCTTATCTACCAAAATATTTTCGATTTTCAGATCTCGGTGAACTATCGAGTTCGAATGTAAATAATCTATCGAAGAGAGAATTTGATTAAAATATCTTCTAGCTGCTGCTTCAGATAAGGCGCCTTTTTGACTGATTAAGTCTAAAAGTTGATGACCAATTACAGGTTCAAATATCATAAAATAGTAATATTCATTAAACATGAAATCTATGAGTCTTACTATGTTCGGGTGGTTAGTTAGGGATGAGATCAGTATTTCTCTTAAAACTCTTTCTTCTTTTTTTTCATATCCATCTTTGTTTACTACGTCAGAATATTTAGATATTATTTTTATTGCAACTGAATCTCTACCGTGTTCTCCCAAAAAGACTTTACTAAAACTTCCGGTTCCTAAGGGCTTTGTTAGTTTGTATCTTCCCACCATATTAGAGTATAAAAAATCCGTGAGGGATGTATATCCAAATTGATTTTTGTCGAAGGAATTGATTTGTTCTTCGAAAGAAGTGTCTTTTAATTGTGATTTTAGTTGTTTGCAGTCGTATTTGTAAGAAAAGTTCATGGGTGTTTCTACTCTAGTGGATGTTATATGAAAAAGGGGTTCTTTGTTGGCTATTTAATTATACGTTTTAAAGAATAGGAGTTTTTTTTTCAAATTTTTTTATAATATTTTATATAAAATGACAGAATTTCAATAAAAAACGTATTTTTCAACATTGATAAAAGAAGAATCCTTAGACAAAGAAAGAATAGAAACTACGAAACAAAAAAAAAATTTTTTTGATATATTTAATATCAAAAGAAATAAAGCAAGAATGTTTCTGAAAATATTGGTGTATATATTTAAAGATATGATAAAAAATTCAGATGTAAACAAATTTAGAGTAAATTTTTTTTTGTTTATTCATATTACGTTTACGGGTTTTTATCTGTGTACCCACTGACAACGGAATGTAGTGTATTTGAAAACGTCGTAAAACATTTGTCGACTGTTTTGTATAGATGACCAACAACACAAAAATATAACAAAACCTTCGTCGCAGACGCAAAACTAAAAAAGAAATAGTTACAGGTGATTTAATATAGACAACGATAACATCAACCCTGAGTGCATTTACACAAATATCAATGACGTGTTCTTTTATTTTCATACTTCTCTATTATTAGCTTAGTTAGAGAAACAAGATTTATTTGATAAAAATATTATCTTCATTTATGTGGCAACGGCGATCTTGTGTACTAAGTGTTATTTTGTATATAAAAAATCGAAGTATGATATGAACAGCCTACCCGACACCCCCTTGCTTTTAAACTGCTGAACAAGACATTTTCACGCAATTTAAAATGAAAGAAGATGTTTGGAAAATACGGTCTGTTTCTAAGGTACGAATATCTTTTTTAAATCAAGTTTTTTCTTTGCAAAAAGAAAAAATATATCGGCACAAACACGACTTAAAAATATAAGAAGATTAGTGTTTTTTACAAAAAAGGTCGATTATAGCTGCACAGTTTGTTTCATAAT
The DNA here is from genome assembly GCA_014805705.1 of Cucumispora dikerogammari. NCBI lineage: Eukaryota > Fungi > Microsporidia > Cucumispora > Cucumispora dikerogammari. The sequence goes on along the minus strand of SBJP01000361.1, from coordinate 10,202 downwards.
GTGAGACCAATATCTAAAAACGTCTTTTGCATAAACAGAAACAGCCACTCCACGTAAATACTTGTTGTATAATCTTTTATTTTTTAAAAAGCTACATATTTGCCTAAAAACGACGTTTAATATATTTTTTCAAACGAGATATTATTAGTTTTATAATTAAAAATAGCTGTAGATATATACACGTTTTAATAAATAAACAGTGACCGTGTTTAAAAATTATAATTGTCTGACAAAAATGAAAAGATTAAATAAATTAAAAGACATATAAACACACACTTAAATGTTACATCAACATTTTGTTTTTAAGAATTTTTGAGTATACATCAAAAAAAACAGTTTTTTCTACTTCACTAACGCTTGTTCGAGTCAGGTAAACATAAAAACCATACAGATATGTTTTTTTCTTAAATTTAGATTGAAATTGTAAGCTTAAAGTGAACACAATTTTAATTCATTTTAATTTAGATTATAAAATGTCTTTGCGCGAATGTGTCGCTCGTGTATAAAAGTTTTTGACATAAAAACGAACTATAGTTTTACAGAAATTGTTAACACTGAAAAAAAATAAAATAACAATAATTAAGTTACAAGATCACACAAAATATTGTTTAATTTAACCCTAAAGAGATACAAGCTGGCCTTTATAATATCTAAAATTACGTTTCATTTTTCATAGTATCACTAAATAAACATACATAAAGAAAACAATGTATATTAGAGAGAGGGCATGCTTCGTGTTTCTTAAGACGAACCACTATTCCTTTATTTTAAAATAATATATTTTGATCATTAGGTACACGACAAAAAGCAATTTTACAGTTAGCAAGAATGAAAGGGAAATAAAAAACATAAAAAAGTTTCACTTTATTAAGAGAGAGTCGCCATAAAATTGATAATTTTATAATAGTCAGGAGAAACACCACAAGTAATATAAACAACTTGTTACAAATTAAATAACTACAGCTCGAATATAAATAGGTTTCTTTTAATATTTGGCGAGTTGTATAAAACTGAACGACTCTCATGGTCACGTTAAAAGGTTACATCGTTGTATTGATTAATAAAAACATATAAACAAGCTCAAGTGAAAAAGTAGATTATAAATATCCCATATACTATCCATTATAAAATAAAAGATTTCTAGCTGATAATTATTTCTTAATACTACACCGCCACAAGAAAAAATCGCCTTTGGGAAGAAGAAGTAAAAGTAAAAAAAATTTTAAAACAAATCATTAGTTTTCTAGTAATATTATTTATTTTTAATAAAACAGTTCGTGGGTTGTAGTTCGAATTAAATTTTATTTTTTATTATTACAATATCAGTTTTTATTTTATAATAGCAGTAAGATCTCTAAATATACTTCTTCATGAATCTCTCGACCTCCAAATGATTCTCTTTAAACCCCCTGCCTTCACGAATATCAACCGCCAAATTTGTATTTGTCGCTTGAGGAAGGCCCAGCCTTCCAATATTATCCAGTTCACTCTCAAATGACCACTCCTTCGGGAACGAAAAAGACTTAAACACGAGTTCTGAAGCCACAATTCTATTTTGCACATAGTCTACAAACAAAGGAATGTCGTCCATTTTGTTGTCAGTCGTTTCTCGTTCTTTTATTTCAATTTTATCGATTTGAGAAAAAAACTTCTTTTCATCGCTTTTTTCCCAATTTGTTTCCTTTTTAATTCTTTCTAACAAGCTATTTATTTCTTCTTTACTTTTATTGTCTATGTTTTCCTTCGTAAACTTTCTAAATTGTTTATGTACGCCCAATATCTTTTTTTCTAATGCGATTTCAAGCAAAAATTCTTGATTATCAGCAGGAGAATTTCCAACTATAAAGCTTATTGGAAGGTTCCGGCAGTCCGAAACTAACTTATTAAATTGCTCCATTTTCTTCTCAAATTCTTCTTCTTTAATGGACTCGTGTGGAATCTCGATTTTTATCTTTTTCTTTAGTTTCCGCAAGCTTAAGTCGATAAAATCTAAGAAGGGATCATTGTCTTTCATATTCGGTTGTTGTCCCATGACTTGATTTTGTTGCATAATTAAATAAGAGATAGCGAAAACTGTTTCACTTTTATTGTATAATTTGTTAATTGCGTGTTTGTTTTATATGAATGTTTTTTATGCATTTTTTATTAAAAAAACTTTTTATTTTATTTACCCATTATAATATATATATTAAGGAAAATTATAATATTTCAGCTTTTGGAAATCAGTGCATTACATAATAAATATACACAAATGTTTTCTTATAAAATATTAATATGAATAAATAAATCAGATAACTAAACTATCGTTTAACAACACCTGTTTGATCAATTATGAAATACATAGAGTCTAGTAAATCAAATAATTAACACTTAGTGACTGTCAATTAAATAAATGCAACTTTTCCCCTATCAAAGGAAATATAAAATCCCCCTTCGTAACTTATGATTGCATTAACATCTTTGAAGATTTCCCTTTCTTCTAATAGAACAAGTTCTGTTTCGAACTTCCATATTTTCAACATCCCGTCTCTCGAAACGGTGCAGAAATTATCTCCTTTTAGACAACCGGCCCTTATCCACGATTTATGCGCATAATGATAATTTTTTATAAGTTTCTTGGTTTTAATATCCCATAATTTTATGCTACAGTCTTTCCCAGCACTCAAAACGACACAATCATTTGATAATAAAACACTAATCGCATCATAGTGTTGCGGCACCAGTTTGACAATTTCTTTTTGTGAAAAAGCTATTATTTGATTATCTCTACCAGCCGAAAAGACTGTATTATCGCTAAATAACAAATTGGTAATTGAATGTTTATGCTTTCTATTTTCAAATATCATACTCTTACTTATAATATCATAACAACAAAGTGACCCATCATGATGTCCTGTAAATACAAAGTTTTTATTAAATAAAAATGTGGTTACAATCGATTTATATTCCACAATCAACTCATCCGACGACTCTGAGTCCGATTTGCATAATAATTGTCTTTTGTTTGAAAAATATAATTTTTCATTTATTTTTAATGCATGAAATATTGGAGTGTCTTTTTGAATAAGAACCTGACTTTCTTTTTTTGAATATTCAATTATTGTTCCGTCAAAAGATGTTGAGATGAGGTTTGGAGATTTAATTAATGAAGTCACTGTATTTTTGTGATTATTAAAAAATATTTGTGAGTCTAAACTTTTTTTCAGTTTTTTCATTTCTGAAATATTTCCATTTGAATGATCTTCTTTGTTTAAACTTAATGTATTTAATTTTAAAAGATTTTCTTTGTCTTCTCTCTTTCCGATATATTCTCGAGTCCTGTTGTTTGTCTCTAGAGATTTATTTAAAACCGAAGATTGTGAACAAAGACGGTCTTTATTGTTGTTTGGTGTATCTGTATTTAGGTTTGTATTTTTATTAAGTGAGTTATTAACAATTTTACTAGTATAATTAAGATGAGCTCCAGTCACAGACACGGTAGAAAATCTACCGTGTTTAACAGGAGAAAGTAATTTAAATGTAACACGTTTGCCTGTCAAACGCTTTCCTTTTTTTAACTCTGTAACTGTAGCTTCCAACAATGAAATATCTGCTTTACATTTGATTAGTTGTGTTTTAAGATCCATATTCTCTTGCCGTAGTTTCATAATTTCTGTGTTTAGGCTATTTACTGAATGTGTAGATAAACTGGCACTGGGCGTGGTGATATATATTTTACCAGAGAGTGCAGTATGCCCCCGTGCGCTCATAAAGACGTTTGACGAAGCGCCCTTTTCTATTAATTTATCTACAGTGCTTGATATTGTGTATGTTCGGGGTATTGCAGGTGGTGGGAGAGATACAGCAATAATATTGGATGCTCGGCTCGCATACTTTAAACTATTACACGTCTCATGTACATCACTAACATCAGAACTCACACAAGCCAGCATAAGTGTCAAGGACTCCCCTTCTAAAAAAGGTTGTAAAATTCTGGTGAGTTTATCTTGACGAAATGGCACATAATTCAATTTCCTATACAATGCGTTAATCACATTTCCAAGACTTAAAAGCCCAGAATTAATAGAAATACTTTCTTTAATGCCGATTCCCGTGACTGCTGTTTTTTTAATTCTCTCGCTTCCTGCCAAATCAATGAAAGTTAAAGTACTAGTTGGAGATGAAAGTGACAATACTGCATGCGATCTAGAGCTATGAGAGTTCATTAATGTATTAGATGTAGTTCTTTCTAAGCAAGCAATTTTAAGAATCTCAATAGCTTCGGATAAACTTGTAACAGAAAAAGTCTTAAGATTTTTTAAATGATTTTTATTTGTTGAACACACACAAGAACGACACAAGTTGTTGCTATTTCTATATGTGTTTATTTTGGGATGATGGCAGGTACATCCACAATTACTAGAACTTTGACTTGATGTCTGAAGTAGAAGTTTGGTTCTCGAGTTGAGAAGATCGTAACATTCTCCGTTATAAATTTCAAAAAATGTACATTTGTAAGATATGGTGTTTATATTTTTATCTGGGTCGTTTAAGTGATGACTGTCTATCTTATTTAAATGGGGATTATCAACGTTATAAGAGTGCGCGTTCTCTGTCGTATTAGAACAATGACCATCTTTAAACAACCAACGTAAACTCTTAAGTACAACACCTTGTTCGGTATCGTTTTTGGTCTTAAGAAAATCCCCTAATTTATCCAATGAAATCCCCATCGTGTAAGTCTTTCCGCTTCCAGTTTGGCCGTAAGCAAAAACTGTGGAATTTCTTCCTTCACGAAAGTTAACAAGCAGCGGCTTAATTGAATATTCAAATATTTCTTGTTGAGTACTTTGTTCGCCATAGACTTTATTAAACGTGTAGGTCTTTTCAGCTACTGTTATTGTATTCTCGTATATTTTAGTGATGGGGTTTGGTCGTGGACGAACTCGTATCTGTACTTTAATCTGTGTTTCACTGTTTTGTCCAGAATGAGTTATCAAATTGTCTGGTTGGTTTAGAACTGAATTATTGAAATTTATATTTACTGACGTGTTTAGGTTCCTCAGGGGACTCATGGGGAAAGAGATACTGTGTTGGTTGTCAATCATTAGTTTTTGTGATGTTTTTTTTCTGATTTAACTGATGTTTTAATATACAAATACATTAATATATATAATAAAATACAGAAAAATATATAAATTTATATAAAGGAGTTTTTTAATAAATAAAGCATTTTCTGTATTTAATTAACTCCTTTATCAATAAAATGTATTTTTAAAAAGTAGTTATTATTAAATGTAATATTTTACTATTAATCCTAAAAAAAGAAATATATCAAATTTGATACAAAGTGAAAATCTTTTTTAGAAATATATGTATCAGATTTGATACAGAGAGAGGCAGACATGTTTTCAAAAAAAGCAACAGGCCAGATACAGAGAGAGGCAGGCATGTTTTCAAAAAGGAAACAGGCCAGATACAGAGAAAGACAGACATGTTTTCAAAAAAGGCAACAGGCCAGATACAGAGAGAGACAGACACTATTTACAAAAAAGAAAAACAGAACTGAAACCAGAGAGAGACAGACACTATTTACAAAAAAGGTAACAGATCTGATACAAACCGAATAACATTTTTCCAAACACACTATCATATTTATACGAAAGAATAAAAGTATTTTATTATATTACTGTTTAATTAAACTATTTTTTTAACTTTTTTTATTTCTGTGTATTATTTTTTTTAAAAAGATTTAATTCTTTAAACGAAAAAATACAGAAGAATTTTAAAAAGATTTAATTCTTTAAACGAAAAAATACAGAAGAATTTTAAAAAAAGATAAAAATTTTTTTTATCAAATTTCTTTAATGTTTAAGATGAACGGTGGGCTTAAAGTTTTTTTTTTAAAAATTTTTTTTCAAACTATGCAGCGCAGCAACAAAATGAATATTTTAGTAACAGATGGGAAACTTTACGGCTGTAGATACTAAATATTAAACCCCAAACAACATCCTTCACTCATATATATTATTATAAGTCTAATGTGAAACACTAAATATATTATAATATTATAACACGTGTCTAATTAAAGCAGGTTCCGTTTTTAAAACGTCAAAAATATCATAAAATTGAACTTTCAAATAAAACATTTTAATATTTAAAGTTATGTTATTCAATATGGGGTTTGATGAGTGGATCTTAATTTTGATGTAAAATATATATAATTTTCTGATAAAAAGGCGTGTTTTTTTAGTTCTGTAGTAATTTATTAAAAATGAAAACTTCTCATTTTGTCAATAAAGAGGGAAATGTTTTCAATGATACGGAATGTATAAAGGCACTATAAAATAAAAAGTTAAAATAATAAAAAAAAATTTTGAAACAAAAGATGTTTTTAAAGTAACGCGAAAATATAAGTTTCTGCTTAGTATATGTATATTTTTGAAAAAAAGTTGATACTTAAAATCTTCTTTTAATTAACGTCCACCTTTGTCTGATTCTATGTCTTTCTTTATTTTTATAGTGAATGCTTTTATAATTTGATTCTCTATTATTATGCTACGTTAGTACTATCAATGTGACACATGCAACCCTTGTAGATTAGATATACATAAATAAATGTTTTTCGTTATTATTTGTTCTAACGCCACTAACTATATCGACCTAAGATGAGATAAATCATATTCCCAATGCTTATTTATTTTTTATTCTAACTATCTGCTTGTGCAACACATTAAGCATTCGAGTCTTTAAGTGTTTATCTACATGAGTCTTATTTTATGACCACATGTTTATTTCTAAGTCTCAGGTAAATGTAGGTTTTATTAACAGCATAGACGATAAACATTTCAGATACTTTTGTAAATCCGAAATCGTTAATCCTTACTAATAAAAAAAAAACAGAAAAAAAACTTACACTACTGGCACTTTTGTAAAGTCGAAACCGCTGAAACTCAATAATAAAAAACAGATAAAAAGTGTTTATACTTCAGACGACCTCTATATAAAATATAAGTAACTACACTGCAAAAACAAATATTTTTTTATTTGTATTTTTGAATTAGTTTTCATAAGATTTAATAAAATAACTTCGTTTTTATTTATTAGAGTTCATATAGTCGATCTAAAATTCAAAAAAAACACTACTTATCTCCGAAAGCACTATAAAGTGTTAATTTTAAAATCAAATTGTTATTAAAGTAAGTTTGTATAATGTGTATATTAATATTTTTAACAAAAAATACGTAAATTTTGACTATTTTTGGTGTAAAAACATCACCTATAAATGATATTTCGATATTTAATTATACTAATCAATAAAAACCGGCCTGTTTATTAAAATCCAAAAGCCTTTGGGTTTCATTATGTTAATAATAGGCTGAAAGATAAAAAATGATACTTAAATATAATTAACAACAATAAAAAATACAAAGAACCATAGAGTTTATTCTCCTCTTTCAACACACTGCGCTGCCCTGTCTACTAACTCCATAATATCTTCAACAACTTCTGCCATGTCATAAACTCCAACTTTATTAAACCGTAAAATATTCAATTCTTGGTTCAAACTCAAGTCACAAAACTCACTAAAACTACCAACAGACTCAATCAAAAACTTCTTATCTTCGTTTAATAATTCACACAAAATGTCTAAATTTATACATTTAACTTTATTTTCGATACGTCTCAAGTTTAGACACAAGCAGACATATCTTAGCTTATTAATTAATTGAGTGTAAAACGAAAGACGTTTAAAATTATCAGGTTCGCCTTTATTAAAAATACACGATAAGTCGTTTTTTATAGTTTTTGACTTAAGACCTCTCAAAAACTGCCTTATTTCTTCAGAGTTTTCAGGGTTGTTTTCTAATTCACTAAATTGAATTTCAGAAAAATTTTTACTTAAATCTATACATAAAATATCGAACAAAGAAGCTAAAAACAAAGTATAGTTTGTATTTCTAACCATAAATATCTCAAACAGATTATGTAAGTAATCTTCATTTTGTTTCAAATAAGCGAAACTTTCAATATCTGTTGCCATTAAAAAACTGGTTGTTTTTGAGGTAAGTTTTCTAAAAAGATTTGTTTCTTCATCCGGTTTTTTTAATAAAGTAATCTGTAAGATGAAATCTCTTGCGTCTTGGTAATTCTCCATAAAAACTGAATAATCAACCAAAACCAAATAATACAAAATTTTTGTAGAAAATGGCGCATCTAAAGTTTTAAATTCTTTAAGGGCGAGACTTGGTCTAAACTTCCGAAAAAGAAACTCTGCTTTCAGGCGTTCTTTGCATAAAACAGCTAGCCTTAATTGTTCAATTAGAAATTCAAGTACAACAATCTTATTAACTGAAACAAACCTGTCAACATTTATTTCGTAAATGTGATTTAAAGCCGCTTTTAAGTTCGCCTTATCGTTGGTTTCATAATATTTTTTTAGTGCCGCTGTTTTAAGCAAAACAGAAAGAAATATGCGTTCGTTCTCTAGAAATACATGCCCTTCACATAATTTTAAAAGGGAGATTGCTGTATTTAAAGTGGGATCCTCAGTGTAGAGCTGTTTTATAGATTTTTTTATTATATAATGTGACTGCCCTTTTTTTATAAGCAATGTTGATAAAATATATATTCGTTCCTTCTGTGGTGTGGATTGAAGTATTTGAGGGATTATTGTTTCCAGTAAATTCGTATTTCCTGATTGGCGAGCTTCACGTTCGATATCGAAAAGAGACATGGGTTGTTTTTATATGCTTATTTATATTAGATTTTTATTTAAAAAACTTGAATCTTTTCATTTAAATAAATAACAATTTTTTTTGTTTTTTGTTTTGATATTTCATTAGTTAGAAAATGTTTTTTAATTTATAAAATGACTTAAAGAGTAAATATTATAAAACAATTTTAAAGATTTTTACTTATATTTCAGTTTATTATAATGGCAATGTTTTTATAATTTGTGTTCATTTAGATATTATAGTGGGTTGTCATATTAAAATAGCTAAATGTCTATATTAAAGAAAAAGTATTGTAGATAAGTAAACGAAGGCTTTTAAAAAATATTACTTTGTATATCATTTTAATCGAAGGTTTATATATGCAACGTATAAAAACTGAATAGGTGTATAAACGCTGAGAAACATTTATTACAGCTGCTAGGTTATGTTTTATTTAGACAGTATTGCTTTAAAAGTTTAATTAATGATAAAAATTAATTAAAATTATTGAAGAGAAAAACGTGATGGTATTTTATAACCAAAATTGAACTTTTCAAGTACAGAAAAGATTAAAAAAAGATAATATTAAACTATATATATTGAAAACCACGGGGTACTGTCAACGCCAAAAAACAGAAACTTAAGACTAACACAGTTCGTCACGCTACTGTTGTTTGTTTTAAAGAAAGATAATTTGTATCGATCCAAGTGTAATATATAAATACAAATCTAGGGAACTGCAATCCCAAATAAGATACAAGAGTGAAAGCAATTACATACCCGCAAAAAGCTTTTTTATATTTATCTGAAATGTGTTTCGCGAATTCGAAAAATAAACCCAGTATAAAATATAGTGTGACGGCTGTAGGATCACTGTTTGTTTTATCGTTGTCTGTTTATAATTTTTTTGTTGCTGGAATGTTGTTTTTATCTCTTTAGGTAGATTTAATTAAAGTTGATAATGGGAAAACAATGCTGTTAGAATTCCACTTCAGAAGCAATACTGTTATAATCAGACCTACAAAAAGCCGATAAATCGTTGGTTTAATTAAATATTTAATATTATTAGTATATGGGGTGTATATGGTCATAATAGCTTTTAATAAAAAACTAACAAAATCTAAATTTCAAAATTTTTTTATCATAATATTTATGATTTCCGTTGATAAAATAATCTTTTAATCATCGTTTATACTAAATATGATTGGCAATATAAAATCCCTGGCAACTGTAAAAAATATCAAATAGATATATCAATGAGCGTTTTAAAAATATACGCAGATCGTGTAAACATTTTATCTTTTTTTTATTCGCTTTTATTGTGATAGAAATGAGTTTTATTATACAAAAAACACTTGATACTGAAAAATTTTTTTCAATAAAATAAAATTGAATTAAAAAACACTGGGTCGCTCAAAAGCGAAGGTTTTTGTTTCTGAGAGTCATTAAAAATATTAAAAAAATAAAAAAAGAGTTTTTTCTTAAACAAACTTGGGGAGGGGGGGG
>SBJP01000360.1:0-16619 GCA_014805705.1 Cucumispora dikerogammari | reverse complement strand
GAGTGCTTTCAGTCAGATTTATGAAAAAAAAATACGTTTATTTTTTAGATATACTGTTATTTTTATTTTCGTTATAGATAAGTTATTTTATATTTTACGGGTTTATTGAAAGTATAAGACAAAAGATGTAACAGTACACTACAGAAAACACGCTGTGGTTTTTGTTTATTTGAGTTTTTTATAGAATTCTTTATTTTATGTTTTTTTTAGAATCTTTCATGCAGTTTTTGATCACTAAATACTAAAAATCAACTGCGTTTTTAAAATTTTGTGTTTATGTTTTATATAAAGTGATGTCTGATATTTAAAGTGAGTAAGACAAAAAATGCTAACATATTTAAAAAATTGTTGAGTTTTTGTCGCAAGTTTTAAGATAGAAGAAATAGTGTAGATGATATTGTCATTCAAGTTCGTTTGTTTTGGTTTAATAAAAATAAATAAGACAAAATATAGTAATGTTACGAAGATAAAAGAATAAATCTTTCATTACAGGTAAGGGATCTAGTTGATTTGAGCGTTGTAAACTTCGATAAACGTTTGAAAAACAATTGGAATAATGGCAAGATGTATAAAACAAAAGTGTGGAGTTATATAACCACAATGAAAGAGAGAATTATCAACGTAAACAGAAAAGTTATGTAAAGAAATGCTGTGTTTACTAAGAAACAATTGCTATTAAATGTTTGTAGAAAGTTTGTTTTGATAATAGTGTGTAAAAAGTAGGAAAAAGCATGTGTTATGAAAATGCTAACAATAAAAAATTAACTTACCAGAGTATTTTATCTGAAAGTAAATAAAGTTACGTTGAGCAAAAAATAATAATAAGCTTTATAGTTGTTTTTAAAGTTCACGATAGCTTTGTTTTCAAAATCAATTAATTATTGAACTCTACGAGTGTATATATTTGTAAGAAAAAAGAATCTAGTAATATAAAGAAAATAAGCCTGAAAACAAACAGCTGCATTAAAGAAAATATAGTCTATTCTTCAACACATATTTGAGTTCTATACTTTTTTTCAATTTTAGAAAACTCATATATGTAATTTTTTGTTTTTAGATTTTAAAAAAACACATATGTATGTAATTTTTCGTTTTATTAGACTTTTAGGGATCATACATGTGTAATGACTGGCAATAAAAAGATTAAGTAACAACAGATAAAAGCTGAGAAAAAAAACACAGTTGAAATCTTAATATTAAACGCGTAAATATACAGTTTGTTAAAGCTTAAGAATCGAAAAGTACTGTTTAAAGCTACTCTGTAAACACAGATGTTCTTACGTGCACTTTTTTATGAAACAAATATTTTAAGCAGAACATTTGTGAAATTATTATTTTAACAACTGCCATTCGAATACAGCTTCTTGATATCATGACAAAAAAACAAAACATGAAGAACCAAACACAGAAAACTGATACTAAAACACTCGGCTCGACTTAGTCGATCATAAAAAACAGAAAATAAAAAAAACTTTTCGATAAATACAAATTTTAAAAAGCTAAATTGAAAACTTCATTTGAAGAAATGAATCAAAAAACTGGATCTGAAAAAAACCGTTTCTAAAAAACAGACTTTAAAAACCGAATGTAAAATTTGAAAATGAAAAATTGAATCTAAAAATTCGAAAATGATAAACCGAATATAATTGAAGCTAAAAAATGACTTTGATTTTCATATTTGAACTGTTAGATTTAAATTTTCAAGTTCGGTTTTTTAGGCACGGTTCATAGGTTCGACTTTTCCAGGCTTGGTTTTTTAATGATCGATTTTTTATGATCGTTTTTAGATACGGTTCTTAGGTTCGGCTTTTCAAGCTTGGTTTTTTAGAAGCGGATCTTTAGGATCGGTTTTTTAGGCTCAGTTTTTTATGCTCGGTTCTCAGGAACGGTTTTTTAAATAGGTTTTTTCAAAAACGGTCTTTCAAGTTCAGGTTTTTAAGAGTTGGTTCTTCAAGGCCGTTTTTTAGATGCTTTTATGACGTTTGTTTTTTTTCACAATGTTTCCGAGTCTGATAACAGATAATCTTTTTTAAAAAAACATAGAACGACATTTTTCTAATCCCAAAAAAACATTTTTACAAAAAAGAATTTCCCAAACGAAAAAAATTGATACACAAAAATAATTTTACTAACAAAAGAGATTTATGCTTGAAAAAAAATTAATACAGAAAAAAATTATGCTCAAAAAAAGCAAGGATTCTTAAGGATAAAAGTTAGTTGCACATAACATTTTCTTTTTCACTAAAACATTATTGTCTGCTTTGTTTTGATTTATTTAGTTATTTATAGAGACTAATTTTTAACTATAGGTCAAATTTTGAGACCAATGAAATTTTGCATTAATCCGGAATGATAAGTAGGGGTTGTTTGCCTGAATACATATTTATTAGCACGGTTGAAGCTGGACTTTGTATATATATACACTGTGTAATATTTAAATGTAACTCTTATAACTACTTTTAAAATCGGTTATTGACTTTATATAATTTGTTAATTGTTTTTTATGATAAATTTACTCTATAGGTTTGAAATAACATTAGATAAACAGACGGATCTTAAAAAACGTATTTGTATTTTTAATGCTTAGAGACCAGATTTTTAAGTTTTTAAAATTGAAAAATTTAAAGATAGTGTTTTTGTTTCTTAAAACATACTCAACTTTTGATTAACAATAAAAGTTACAGTTAAAAAACAGTCAATATTTACAGCTAAACTAAAAAACAGTTTTTCGTCCAAGACACGCTGGGTATTAAAATGCAACCACGTAGCGTAAGATATGAATAAACTAAAGTATGTGGCTGCACTATCCAAACATAAAATCAAAAAAAAGGGAAAATATGGAGATCTTTCGAAACTTGGAAGTTTGGAAAAAAATACAAAAATATAATATTTGAAGAAAATACTAAAAATATTGAAAAATATAGAAAAAAATGTAAAATTTTAGAAAAAATTAGAAAAATATAAAAAAACATAGAAAATATAAAAACAAATTCCATGTATTTTAGTCAAAATAAAAAAAATACTTATGGTTACGTATTTATGCCATAATAAAAAATTAAAAAAAGTTTTCAAAACCCCTAAATTGCACAACATTAAAAACGACAGAAAAGACTGCTCGCAAAACATCTAAATACAAACCGTCGCTAAAATTAAATAAATAATATAATTCTTATAAGTTATATGTAGAGTTAAGAAAACTCAAAGTTTATGCACTGGGAAATCTAAAATCAAAACCGTGTAGTTCCAAGAGTGTGATGTCCCTTTAACCGCTACGAAAAAACAAAGTTTATCTTTCGCGAAAAACTATGTGGGATCTCTACATTGTTTGATACGAGGGTTGCTGTGCTTATTTTCACTTTTATAAATCATCTCGATAATAATATTCTTGTTACTTTAACATAAAGTTGGTGAACTCTATTATGGAGTAAGATTAAAATAATAATATAAGCGAGGTGTATCTATATTATCAGATTATTCGATTTTGTTTCTCAGAAAAGAGAAACATAAATGATTTAATAAGTTTGATATCTATATTAAACTTACTTTAACACGAAACGTATATAAATGCTGTACGCTACATTTGTTCAGAAAACAAAAACCGAAAAAACACTAGAAAACAGAATTGGTTTTATAGAATACATGATAACGGCAATGTGTTGGGTGAACAATACAGGGCGTTAATGATAAACTCAAAAAGCAATTAAAAACCCTGCGTTGTCAAGTTCCGATATACGTTTGATTGATGCTCGAACTGATAAAACAACTAGAAAATGTATGTTTTGTTTTTATAATGAAATGTGAAGCGATACTATTTATTATTGTAATAAATACAACAACTCTTAATTTTACTCTAATTGCTTTAAAACACTGAAAATACTAAAAGACAGTGAAACACGACTTTTAACTTAGAAAAGGTCTAAAAATTTTATTTCCTCATAGTATTCAACTTTTTGTTCTAATAAAAGATTGAAGTATTTAACAATTTTTTTGAATTATTTTTTTTCCGACCATAAAATTATTCAGATTCACATTTAGTTCTTTTTAACAAAAACTCAAATAGTAAAAAAGTTTGTTTTTACTGCTTTTTTGATGCTATGTGTGTATGGATTAATATAGAGTATCATGTCATCGACATACACTTTTATTCTTTATCTTTTAACTTAGAAAAGTTTATTCTTAAATTTTTGTGTTATCACTGAAATGATTTTAAACTCAAGACTTTGTTTATTAGTCATAAACACTTATATTAAGTCAAAACAGGCTTGCTTTTTCTTCGTTTTTTTTTTAAGTATAACAAAGTCTCTTTTTTTAAGTTAAAATGAAATTTTTTTAACAGAGCACAGGCCCCGATTGATCTTCTCATATGTTGTTTTGAAATTTATCTTTACACACAATCACAATCTTTAAAATTGCGTTCAAAAATAGACTCAACTTTAAAATGAATTTTTATTGACACTATCGCTTTTTTGACAGCCAGTAAGTATAACATAAAAATAATATAATCTATAAATGTGTCTTTTTCTTTTTTTATTCTGATAGCTATTCTTGCCTCAAAGACATTTATTATGCACTTATTTTTTTTTTGCAATTAATTATTGTTACACCCCAAACACATCACCCCCTCCCCCCTCTTAAAAGAAATAACTATATTAAATAAATAAAAAAAAAGAGCCCCTACCCGGTATCGAGCAGCCTTCTATAGATTACTACTATATAAGATAACAGCTCAGCTACGTGGCTATAATGTTATTATATATAATTTACAAATAACGAAACGAACAAACGAACGAAACGAACGAAAACGAACGAACGTACGAACAAAACGAACGAAACGAAGAGCGAACAAACGAAATGCAACGAAAAAATAAATATTAGTAAAGTTATAATAAAAATACTATAATAAAATTATAGTGGGGGATGTTTTTGGCGTGGGGGATGTCTGTGGGGTGTGACAATTATTTTTTTTAATGAGTCTCAGAGTTTTTAATGTTTTTTATTTTTACATTGATTAAATATATTAAAAAAATAGAATATACGATTTTCAAAAAAATATTACTGCATAGCTACTTTTGACATCAGTAACTTACTTTTTTGTTTAGGTTTTGAAAATACATCTTCTGGTGTAGCTGATCTTTAGACTTTTGTTGTTTCACTCTACTGACTTTCAAAATCGAGCGGATGAGACTTTTTTGCTTTTCGATTGTAGAACTTTATCATTTGTTTTTTTTCCGGTTTTTGCTGTTAGTTAACTAGCTTTGTAATGTTTTTGCGGCCCGAGATATCTTCCCCTTCGTCATCATTCTTTGTAATTTGAGTTGTCACTTATTAACTCTTAATGTTATTAAAATAGCTTTTTTTTAATTTTTATAAAAATTATTGAAATGTCTGTATCTAAACATTGTGTTTGTTTTTACTGATTGTTTTTAGCTTGTCTTTTATTTATTTACTGTCAATAAAAAAAAAACTTTTCTTGACAAGCGAACATTAAAGTGTTAAAAAACATATATAAAATATGCTCACTGAATCGACAGCTCTAAAAAAACTCTGCTTTATTTTTTTTTAAAAAATAAGAATCTAATATGAGCAAAGTTTAGACAGAAACATTAAATTTTTAAAAAAAAAGTATCGTTAAAAAACACAAATATTTAATAATAGCTTTAAAATTAAAAACTGAGATTCACAGATTTTATTTTTGGTCTTATTTTAGCTCAATAAATATACTATATAATCTCACGTAATATCTATTTCGATAAGAAAAAAACTTGTAAAAAATGAAATAAACTTCTTTATTAGACTTTTAGTAGTAAAGGACTTTATTTATCGAATAAGTGTTTATTTTTTAAAAAGTTTTTTTTCTTGAACCTTAAGAAATTTAAGCTTTTTTCTACAATTTGCTTCTTTTATCTACTTTTCAATACTGATTCTCTGAATGACTTAAGTTCGTCCCCGATCAATTTTAATGCTTCGGTGTTATTTTTAAGTTCTTTTATCATTGATTTTATTAAAGCTTCTTCGATATAAATAAACTTTTTTCCAATCGTTTCAGAGTTGTCCATAATCGGCTGATAATCCTTTTTTATTGCTGCGGGTTTTTCTTTAAGCGACGTTGAGCGTTCTGTTTCTACATTCGCTGGCTTGTTTTGTTCTCCTACAATGAGTTGCAACGGTTCTTCGCTTTCTATATTTTCTTCTTTCAATGTTCCAGACTTATAATCTCTTAAGTGTGAGCATCTGAGTAAACTATCTCCTTCATAAACACTACGAGGTTTTATAACAGCATATTTGTCTTCAAAATTGTCATCCGAGTAGGTAAATGGCCCAAGTTTTGTACTATCAGATGAAAATATAATTTTTTCCAAATCATTTGGAAATCTCAAAACATATTTTTCAGTGATATCGTTTTTATTTGCTTTTAAAAAAATTGAGCGAGTGGTCATTTTCTTTCTAACATCAAACCGAATGCAGTTTAGTTCCATATTGTTTAGTTTTAAACGATCTCCTTCTAAATGTAATTTCGTAGGAGGGAGCATTGTTAAAAGTAAATAAAAATTTAATTTTGTTGTAGCTGGGTTTTTGAATATAAAAACACCTGTTGAAATTAAATTATCAGCATATATAACCCAACTATCTTGTTTTAAGCATATTCCTGCACAAAAACCACTTTTTTCGTTGACTATAAGATCATCATTTAAAACAATCTTATTTAAATTTATGAGCTCAATAAATTCTGGATCGATTTCGTTTCCATCTTTGTCTTTCACCTCAAACAAAGGAACCAAAAAAGAGTTGCCAGGCTTTCCTGTCTTCAATTTAAAATCTTCAAGTTTAACTTTTTCACTGTCTAGATTTCCTTCTAAATCGTCGAGATCATTTGATGTTAGTAGCAAGTTTGAAAAATTTATTGATCGTAATTTTAAGTTTGAAACACTGCACTGTTTGGCCATTGAGGTTAAAATTATTGTGACGCGTGTTGTTTGTGTTAAAACATTACTTAATGACATGAGTTGTTTTTGATAGTTTAACTCTGATAAATTAAAAATAACTTGTTAGGTTTTTTTTTCGAGATATAGATAAATATAAAATACTTTTATTAATCTTGAAGTTGATATTGATGAAATATAAATAACTTATATCTATTAAACCACTAGCATATATTTAATTAAAAAACAAAGTTTTTTTTAAACTTGATTTTATATTTTTCTATAATTTAATTTATATTTTTTTATAATTATCTAATCAAAATATTACGACGCTCAACTCATTATTTTAACTCTGTTTTGAAACTGATATCAAAGATTTATATTTTCGTTATATTAACTCTTAAACTAGATGGGACATAAATGTCCTATATTAAAAACGACAAGAAAAAATATGTAACATATATATTTCATAATAAGATTGAAAAAAACCAAAACTATCATATATATTTTGCGAGATCAAAGCTTTTATTAAACTATAAATACACACCCACAATACAAAACACTTAAATAGTTGTGAAAATGTAAAAAAATAGTTGCAATAACAAAATTTAAAGTGTTTTTATTTATAATAGTTTAAGTGTTTGACAGGGAAAACGTGAAAGCGACTAAAACACATGTATTATTTTTTGGTTCGTTAAAAATGAAGTGTTTTTAAATAAAAATTTAGACTAAAAACGTTTTTTACTCATGAAGTGTCTCTTCATTATTTGAAACACTGTCATTGTTTTCATTTTCTGTTTACTTAAGTGTCGTTTAACTCAACATATTTTCGTATTAAACAAAGTTACTTTTCATATTCTGCATTAGACGTTGATTTGTTTAAAGTCATAGTTCGTAACAATTAAAAAATTTTTAATTTTGATACGTTTGTCAATTTTGCAAGTATTTTTTACAATATTCAGAAGCTTCACTTTTTTAAACATAAATAAAACGTTTTTTTTCGTAACTCTTTTCTAGATAATATTTTCGCGCGATTCTCTGATTTTATTTTTGTATTCTAAAGTTTTTGTATTAATCGTTGTTTCTTTTACACTGCTATTAGAGCTCATGTAAGCATATATACTTGCCTGAAAAATAACTCGAGTCCATCAGTACCCTGTGTTTTGTACCTTGTATAAAATATGTAAGTTGTTTAAAAAATCGTTTATGATAATTAGAGATAATTTAAAGTTTCAATAATAAATAATTATATTATTTGTTTTCATCTTTTGATTAGATACATCAACAACTCTATTCAGCTCTGATTGTAATCACAGAACATTTTTAATGAAAATGTCTATTTTTATATAAAAACAACTTGTATTTCTGATATATAGTAGTACATTTGTTTATGCAATATGTAATATTTTATAATTGAATAACACAAAATCGAAAACATAGCTTTGTCGTTAAATAATACTTCATTTCTGTCTTAATTATTAAAAAGACAGCCCTGTTTTTTTTAATTGAATTATTTGATTTTTTATTAGTGTTTTGACTTTATCTCTGTTGTTGGTTCCGTAAGTTCCATATATAACAATTTTATCTGAATTGAGCTTTATTATAATCTTTGATTAGTTTGAAAAACATCAGTATAAAGTAAATGAGCAAGATCTTCGTATTTACAAGTTATTTTTTCTATCACTTCTAAAACCATTGTCTTATTTGTATAAAGATTGATATGATGGACGTATTCTCTATTCGAACTTGCATTTCCGTAACCCAGTTTCCCTGCTTCTTAAAGCTTTGTCTTTTAATTAAAAATTCTTAAAAGTTTTTTTTGTGCAAATATTTTCTTTTTTTTAGGCAATTTTTTTAGTGGCTGGTCTAGAAAAACAGAGTAAATGTTTATTTTATAAATAATATCCAAGGTCTTTTTTTATCAGATTAATTTTATTATTAACCATCGGCGAATTATATAATTTTCTCGTGTGTTATTGAAAGTAAGAATCTATGAAAAGACTTTTTTTTCGTAAACATATTTTTTTTATATTTATCAATTATTCAAAAAAGCCATACTAGTAGTTTTTTATATATGATATTGAACATATACCCATATATATCCCCAACGTGATGAACTTAAGAATTAACACTACACTAATATAATTAAAGGTTATATCTTCGATCTGCCTCTTTAAACTCTTGTTTGTCTCATTGAGAATGAAACTTATAAAAGCGTCTTTAGAAAACAATTTTTTGTTTCATTAAGTGACTAATACTTAAGCATTTTATTTTTGTCGAATTCAATAAAAACACTAGGGTTTTGTTTATATTCAAATTGTCACATCTCTTCTTTTGTATGCTTGTAATTTTGAACAAAGATTTATTTCTTATAGACAAAAGGTTTGAATATATTTTTTTTCTATACATCTAGAAGTAGATTATTTAGCATTTATAGCTGAAACTAGAAAGTTTTCATTTCTTTTACGTTTTACCTTGGGATTCTTTTATTGCTTCTAATGGTTTGTTTATTTTTATACGATATTTTTCTATAGCCAAATCATTTTAAACATGCGAAAGAGAATATTTAAATAAAATCTCATAAAAGCGGTTTTTTTTGTATTAGTGAGTTACTCTCTCCGCTTGTATTCAAACTAGTAAAGATAAAAAAACAGAATGAAAAAAAACTGTTGACTTTAAAATAGTGAATTTCGACTCACTTCAATTTTTTTTTCTAAACTTTGTCAAATATACATACTTTTTCATTTTTATTATTATAGTTGAATCATTATTTTTTATTACACAGTGGGCGAATGTTTAGAGTGAAAAAACTGTTTTGTTAAATATTATTGCTTTAGCAGTATAACTTTGTTTACGTTATTCAACTTAAAAAATAGTTGATTTTGAAACTATAAAAAAATTCTATTAGAAATATGCTTTTATTAAAAAACATTCAACAATGATAAACAAACATTTTTAAAAAAAATAAAAACAGGTTATCAAGAAAAAAACACACGCCTTATAGTTAAAAAAAAAGCTAAATTTTTGAATAAAAGCTTATCCATTAAAATGAAATAATTGCGGATAATAGCCATATATTCGGTTAAAAACATGTTTTTCTACAGTTCTGTGTGACAAATAAATATTCAGATTGTATAATTTTCTCAACAAGATTGGATATTTCACTCGATCATTTAGTAAACAAAATTAAAAATCAATTGTGTTTTATAAAAGAATGAAAAAACAACACTCAGATTAAGCATGTAGTAAAAAGGACACTTGGTCTATAACTTGTCGACTTTTACAGCGCTTATAATTATTTTTTAAAAGACTTAATTTTATAAAAGACAATAATTTTAAACACAAGATTTACTTTACAATATTTCCAAAAAAAAAACCTTAGCTTTTTTTATGTTAAAAAAATATACAAAATAATACTCGATTATAGAAAGTTGAAAAATGTTGTATAGATGTGAGAATATTAAAAGAGCCTCTGAATCATTGAATTTAGGCATGGGTTTAATCAACAAAAAACACAACGATATATATATATCTATATAAAACACTGCAAGTTTTCATAGAGACATATTTAATAAATATGTAAAAAAAACATTTACTATTTCAAAAAAACAAAAAACTAAATAATTAAATTATACTATTCATTCAAAATGAAAAAATTTTTTTTTAAAAAAAAAAGTTTATAGAAAATGAGCAGATTATATTCAAAAGACTAAATCTTTTAAATATGAAAATAGTTACGTCCAATAATAATTTTTTTATTTCGACTTAAAAACCATAATCTATTTTTTATAAAATATTAGGAAAACTTTTAGTCAATCATGAACACTTGGCGCAATCTAAAGAAGTGTTTTATCTTAAAAAACACAGCCTTCAAGTGCATTATCTCATACTGATCACTAAACAATTTCGAAAACAAAATTAAACATTTCCCAAACAATAATTGATTATTTTACTTATCAAAACGGAACTGATTATAAATGCAGAGTAAAATATGTTTTAAAGTAAAAGGTTGGCTTATTTTATATAGCGGATAGTATAGATTATAATTCAAAAAAATACTCCAAAAAAGTTTGTTAGTGTTTTAAAAAGATAAACAGAGTTGAAGTTGTGTATATAAACTATTTTAAGATATAACAATTGTATATTCTATAATTTTAAAATCTTATGTTTGTTCTAAATCATATATTTATCTAATAAATATCACAAAAAAAAGCAGTCTTAAGACATAGTTACTATTATATCAGTTTGATTCGTTCCCAAAGATGTTTTCCGTAAAACAAAGTTTTACTTATGTCTGACGATAATAATACTGTTCGTCGTGAAATACGGTGGGGGGCGTAAACGAGAGTTAAAAGTTTGCATTGTACATTTCATATAGTAAATAAAATGACGTTGGTTAATCTCTTATAAAATAAAAAACCTGTAGTTCACAAAGTATCTTGTGAGTTTTGCTTAATAATATACTTTTTAACAACAAACATAACATTTGTTAACACCGTTTTTTTTGCCATTGATAACTCATCATGTAATTCAGATGTAAAAACATTTGTTTATTACTCGTTTTTTAAAAATAAAGCTTTCGATAGAAGAAATATTTTAGTCTTTAACGCAATTTATGCTTTGTAATCAACTATTGTTGCGATCGATTTCACCTTTAAGTGAATATATAAACCGAATAAAAAAAATATACTTTAGACCAGGAAACGTCAACGGAAAGCCCAGAGGCCCAAAAGTGAGCATGAAAATTTGCTTGACCCTAAAAAATTATCTAGTCCCCAGCTTTTTAAGTCTTAAAAAATCTAAATTTTTAATCAACAATTATTTTAACAGTCTTATTATTTTTTGGCTCATGGTTTACATATAAAGAATACGTCAAACAAAAACTGTCTATTTTTTTAGCAAATATATGTTATATCAATCACAGAAAAATTTATCGGAGTGCTCGTAAAGGCCCGCAGATTTTAATATTGGCATTTATTGCTTTAGTGAGTCGAAAACACATAGTACGAAATATAATAAAACATTATACAGCTAAAAAAAGTAAATAGAATCTACTATCTATCCTATATATCTAAGTAATTTCAAAAAACATAATTTACAAAAAAACGAACGAGTTTAATAAAAAAAAAAGATTGTTTAATATGCAAAAAAAAGGTGCTCTGACAGTGTTTTTTGTCTATCAGCACAACAAAAACGAGCAGTTAGTCTTTGTTTTTTAAAATTGTTAGAATTATAGTTTTTATTTATATTATTATAAATATTCTTCTCTATTGAACTTATAATATAAATAGTTTTATTTAAATCTTTCCGCTTTGCATATTCTCGTTAACAAATTAAACAGACGTATGTTCCCAAACGAGATGTTTTTTAAAAAAGAGTTTAAAAAAAAACGAAAAAAACGAGCGGATGGAAGAGGGATAGAATGTTTTAAAGGGAATTGGGCAATGAGAAGATAATATGAATACTTTAAAGAAAAACAAAATTTTTAATCTATTAAAAAATTTAATGTTTGAAATTGAAAACAAACACGTAGGCTATAACTAGGATACATTGTTTTGTTGTTAAACTTTCTTCTTTATAAAAAACAATACAGAGTTTCTCTAACAATCAAATTTTGCGAGCTCAGTAATTTACTGAGTTTTTAATTTGCTCGTTTTTAATTTCAACAATTTTTTCAATATCCAGAAGAGATTCTTTAAAATAAGCTATGTTGAAACGAGGTATTTGGGTTGTTTTTGCCAATTTGTGTAAAGAGTGTGACGATCTTATTCATCGTGCGTAGTTGTGTACTCGTGAATCCGTTCAAATCATTTTATGCAAACATGGATTTGACTTGAGTTGAAACACTATCGTCACGAAGATATACGTTAGAAATTTTTTTATTTTTTCTTGTTTGTGAAAGCTGTTAAAGCTT
Source organism: Cucumispora dikerogammari (assembly GCA_014805705.1). NCBI lineage: Eukaryota > Fungi > Microsporidia > Cucumispora > Cucumispora dikerogammari. The sequence continues at coordinate 3,785 of SBJP01000360.1, read as the reverse complement.
GATTTTATAAAAGAAAAAGTTTTAAGATATTTTTTAAGTTAAAAAAAGAAAGACAAAAGAGTAGTTTAGATTAAATTCGAAAAGATTTGCTTTTTTTGTATAGAATCGAAAGGCCGAGGGCTTGTAGTCGCCGCTATAACGATTAGCCAAGAGAAAAAAAACATAATGAAGTCTTCTTTATTTAAAGTTTTGATTTTATCACAATTAGTAGTTTCTTTTCAAAGCCCGATATGACAATTTTAAGCGTGATGTTTGTAATTTCCCTTATTCTGTCTAATATATTGTTATACTCTAATTTTGTTTTTCTACTAAGCAACACATATATATAAAAAAAAGTTTTTTCTAACAATATTGTTGATATAATTAATATTTGTTTAAATCCAAGGAGAGTTATCTTAAAAGTTTCATTAATTAAGAGAAATGTTTTCAATTCAAAGACTTTTTATTTAATTCAATGATAAAGATAATAAATCGTTAAAGCTGAGAGCACTTGGTGTCGAATCGGCGAGACATTTTTTTCTTTCGATTCTTTTAATAGCATTGGGTATATCATTTATAAGAATATTAACACAATTCTTTGTTTTATTTTCAATCCTTTTCATGCCGTCTTTAATTGACTTTAAACAAAAAAAGTTCGTGTTGATTGTGACTCTATTCTCTTTTTATATTTCATATATGTCGACAATGTTGAAGAATTCTTTATTTTTTATTATTCTGTTTTTGTGTGGTCTTTTAATATAGTTTGTTTTGCTTTTTGATCATCTGATAAAAGCTTAAGGGGACTCGGTTTCTTTTATGTTTTTCTTTACTATGATAATATAGTCTTTAAATAGCTTCTAAGTGAAGCTAATGCGCTTTATATCATTTTCTGTTTTATCAATATTATAAATATAATTTTCATAAATCACTTTTATGACTTCGCTATTACTTCTAATGTGTTTATATTATTCTTGTTATGCATATTATTTGACGAAAATATGTTTATTTAATTTTTTGCGAAAATACAGCGAGCCTTATGATTCGTTAGTTATATTATTATAAATTTTTTTTCTTTTGAAAATATAATATAAATTATAGTGTATGATGGTGAAAGAGAAACGATCGTTGACAACTATTAAACAGTTTGCTAATAAAAAACTACACGTTTTCATAAATAATAAATGAAATGTTAAGTGTTAAAGAGCTGGAATAAAAATATTAAAGGCACTTATTCGTCAAATTAACGAATCAATAACTTTTTGTTTTGCTTAAGTTTTTTCTCTCGTTAAAGTCAAAATGGGGAACGCAAAAGGTATTGTCGAAAATAATTTTTCAAAGCTCATTAAAATGTGTGTTTCAGAGATAAATCTTTTTATTTTTAATTTCTATTTGTCTTTTCTTAACTTATTTATACAAAACTGTTTTCGCACTATGAATGAGAGTTTTTTCATTTTGAATAGAATTTTTTTCATTTTGAATGGAAAATGTTATTCAACGCTTTTTAAAAACAAAACAAACAAAAATTATATTTCAAAAACTATATTTATATCAAAGACGATATATATTCAATTAAAAACTTGTGTTTATTCGGCGATCTGTCGGAGAGACTGCGGAGCGAGGAGCTAATAAAAAAAATTGTAGGTTAATAAACTTTAATTCTAAAGTTGTTTTGAGAGTTGTCAGATTAAAGATCTGATGCTCTGGTGTACAATGAAATATTCTTTTGTATGTCTGATATAAAAAGTCTAATCATATACATCTACATGCTTGTGTGTTTTTTTAGCGACTAACATATCAATCCTAGATCTTTATTTTTAAGAGGACACAGTTCTTAAACCTGCTTGAAATTCGAGTTTATATCTGTTTACAAAACATTTTTATTTATAAACAAGAATTTTTAGTTTATAACTAAGTATCAATTTCGTGAAATAAAAAGGATTATTTTTTTTTATAATTTTTTCTGAAAAGCAATTGAAATGTCTGTGTTTTTTGTTATTTTTAACGTCTCAACAGATATATTGCTCGTCATAGATTAGCTTTGTTGACCAAATGCGCTAACAACATTAATAAATACAAGTATAACAACGATGGTTCGTTTAATGTTCTATTAAACGGCGTGTTTGTATTATGAGACAAGCACATTTTTGTATTTAAATATGTGCTACATCTTTTTAATTCCAATACAATATATCCAATTTTTTTTACTCACATTCTTTTTATATAACACGAAATATATTCGATTCAAAAAAACAGAACTGACATTTAACTCTTTTTTCACTTGTGTCGAGTAGACATTTTTGACTCCCAAACTGTAGAAAATGCAGTGTAATTCTTACTAAGAAAAGTTATATTTGTTGTTTTTCGGTTTTCGTTTTATATTTTTAAAATTTTTTTATTTAATATCTAGATTTTTATCTTTTAATTTTGTTTCTTTTATTATATTTTTCAACTTGATGATTTTTTATTTCAACTGTCGAATTTTAAAATTTTTGGTCACTGTATTTTAATTAAACTAAGAATTTTTTTTTCTATATTTTTTACAAAAAAAAAGAGGAAAAATATTCAATTTTATAATGTGAAAAATGAAGTCATTAGATGTGGCGTGATAATCGGTACCCCGTAAAAATCGGTCCTATATTATTATAGTGTAATTTGATTTTTTGATCATTTTTTATTATAAGAGCCTCGCGTAAAAATCGGTCCTATATTAAATTGTCTTTAAAATAGTGTAAGTTTTAGCTATTTATTATAGGACCGATTTTTACGGTAATTGCCGTAAAAATCGGTCCTATAATAAATAGCTAAAACTTACACTATAATATTATAAAAATAATATAGAACGATTTTTACGCGAGGCTCTTATAATAAATAATGATCAAAAAATCAAATTACACTATAATAATATAGGACCAATTTTTACGGGGTACCGATTATCACGCGAGTCATCGTAATATTTCGTCCTATATTATTTTTAATGTTTTTATATAGTAAATTTTCGACTTTATTATAGAACCGATTTTTACGTTACTACTTTTCTTATTTATATTGTAAATATTTTGTATTAGATAATATTGAATGTTTTTGATTTGCTATAAAAGAGTTAAATAGTGAGTTTTTTGTTGTTTCCATAGCTCAATTCAATCTGATTTGTAGAAAAATTAAAAGATTTGTTTTTTAAAGATAAACAAAAAAAAATTTGATACAGTAGCCGTTTGTGTTTTTGTTTACAACAGGGTCGAAGAAAAAAATTATTAATAAAGATTCTGTTTTTTATTTAATTATTTTGATATTCATCATGATTAAACATATTTGGTTCGATTTTTTTAATTAATGTCTTATGTACAGATATAGTTTCACCGCCGTCTGTGTTCTCACGTAAGTTGAAGTATGAAGTGCTAATCTGAATTATTGTGTACGTTCCTTCTAAATAATAGCTTTCAAGTGGTCTTCTTCTTCTACCCAGCATTGGATTAAACTCTTTTGCCACAATTACAGTGTCGCCTATCGAAAAATTGTTTACGACCATGCGTCGATTGTATTCAGCTCTATATCCTTCTATATATCTTAAATAAACGTCTCTGAGTTGTTGGACTTGGAAATGTCGATTTAGATCTCCCCAGTTTCGATCTAATGGGTCATAGCCTCTAAATAACACAAATGGAGCAAGCTTTGTCGCTTTGTGTCGACAAGTGTTATATTGAAAAACTATTTTATCTAATTCATCTATATATCGCGTGTTTCCCAAGCACAAAAACTTTCTTATTCGGGACTTTATTGTCCTGTTAAATCTTTCTATTTGGCCTTGC
>SBJP01000359.1:0-16627 GCA_014805705.1 Cucumispora dikerogammari | reverse complement strand
CAGTATTTGGATCAACGTATATATGTGAGCAAGCTTTCTCAACTCTTAAAATAAACAAGTCTAAAAACAGAACATTGTTAACTGATTGTAATCTGAAAGATATTATGCGAATTACAACTAGTAAAATTATCCCCCAATTCAAAAAAATTATCAAAAACTTCAAACAGTTACATACTTTTCATTGAGTGAAAACTGATAAAGGGTGTACAAGATTTATTGAATTTCCTACATCCAGTACGATTATAAAAGAAATAAACTTGGTTAGTTTTGTTTTTAATAATTAAAATTTATATATTCTTTTTTTTATTGATTTCGCATTATAAAAGAAAAAAAAGCAAAGACATGAAATTATAGACCTTGGAAATTTTGTTTGGTTAAATAAATTGGGCGCGCGGCTTGCCATAAAAAAAACTTTACCGCTGCGGCTCGGCATTGAAAAAGTTTGCCACTTCTGGCTTACACATTAATTTGAATTTTATATATAAATAATATAGAACTTATTTTAACGAATCTCTATCTTAACGCTACAAATATATAATTAACATTACTATTAGTTACAGCGTGTGCAGTCAGTTTGATAGTATCAGATGAAAACAAATTCGTTAAAAACTAGTAGTCATAGACTTTGTTCGAATGAGAAAGATGCACTGTTTTTTTTTGAAACGATAAACACATAGATAAATGTTATCTTATTCGATTCTTAGCTATATTGAAATATATTTGAGGATTCTGATATTTGGGTGTATTAAATTGTATTATGTTTTAGTTTTATCTGTTTTGATAATTTTCGGTACTCTGTGTTTTAAATTAAAGAAAAAACGTTTTTCACATCGATTTTGAATATGTAAAACTCCGCTTTTTAAAAATTGTTAAGTCGATTTGCACTTTATATTTTTTCTTTCGCTGTAAGTGATGATAGTTGGATAATTTCAGTATTCAAGATTGCGAATATTTTCGTTTTTTTCTGACACTCTGTGCGCGAAGTGCGTTTCAAAACTAATTATTTATTAAACTCTGATAAAACTCGCAAGTTTGCGAGCGTGTGTGAGATTGACGCTCTCTAAAACCAATTTAATGTTTTAATATTTTAAACAGAGTTGTTTTCACATACTAAATGAGTATCCGGAACGAGTAACATCAATTTAAAGCGACTGCTCAAAAGATTTCGCGGCCAACAACGACTTCAATTCAGTCAAAAACTTTTGTCCATATATATTACTTTCACTGATTTAACTTCATCAAGATTATATGTAAGTTTTTTAATTTCAGTAGTGTTTTTTTAGTTTTGTTTTTTTCTTATCGTGTGTTAAATATTCTCATCATAATATTGACTATACTAAAAATAAATAAAAACGATTTTTTAGATATAAGAGAATATAGTCATTATTATAACGAAGACTGCGTAATAATAAAATTTTAATGATAAACGTCACTATCATCAGGTATTTTTATTAAGTAAAGTTTCTTTTTTATTATAATTACGATTAAAAACCTTACTTAATCCTGTCACAATTTGAACAAAAAAAGAATAAAGATAAAAACAACAGCCCAAAGGGAAAAACAAAAATATAGTGAATATCTGAAATAAACTTTTATACATAAAACTATTTTTTTTATTTTTATATAAGAAGTTTCGCGTGAAGATTTAGAATAAGATATGTTCTATATAAAACATAAAATTATAATATAAAAAACATTATACTTTTATTTTATGCGTTGGATCCGAAAAACACGGAATAAACTTTTTTATATAATAATGTTATATTTTATATAGAAAATATCTTATTACAGATTTTATGCAGACTTTTATATAAAAAACAGTCTTTTAAAATTTTCTATATAAAAGTTTATTCTAGATTTTTACGATATCTTTATTTTTACACTATATAGTTCGTGAAAATAAGGATATGTTAAATTTATCAACAAAATGTTTAAAATCTATTATTCCAGATTTTCACGAAGATCGAAAAAAAATGAAAAAATAAAATTATTACAGCACATACAAAAGTTTCAAAAATATTAAATGAAATAGAGAAACACAGAATAAATGATTTTCTTAGGTCGACCACTATGTCTCTCGAATTGACTTCTATCGAAAGATTAATATTCAAAAAAAAAGCTCGTTTATTCGTATTTGAAAATGAACTATTGATAATAATAAAAAAAAAAAACATTATGAACATGAAACAGCACGAATAGGGAAGGTTTGTAATTTATTTCACTTACCAGGACATTTTGAAAGAAATGAATTAAGAGAAGCTATAATTACACAGTATATTAGTGTGTCTACAAAGTTTATATATAATAATGTAAATCTTTGTATTGGCTACTAGAGATAATCTGTTTATGTATCTTCAACACCACTAAACACAAATATTCTAAACTTTGTTCGACAAAGGTTGATTGTTGCCACAATTGATCTTTCAGAAAACTGCGAGTCTAATGATAGTATAAAGTATATTTTTACGATAATAAATCTTTATCAAAATTTGCTTTTGGTTATCCGGGGAAAAGCAAAACAAGCCACTTTTTTTTTCGTTCTTAAAACATCTTTATTTAAAATAGAACTCTTGGAAAATACTACATTCTGGCAATGAGGGCGAGTTTGCAGCAAATAGAGTTGATAAAATTGCACGTTGCAGCGACTATGTGTTTGTACAGAGGACAAATTGTGGGCCTGAAACACAGAATCAAATATAAAGTTTTAATCGTTCTATTAAATTCAAGCTAATAATATATTTTAGAACTGATAATCGAAGATACGTAGATATACGAAGCGATATGGTTTTTCAAGATAATAAAACAAAACATAAATTACTAAATTATTATCTTTTGTTTTCTACATGAGTTATGATTTTCCTGGTACATCTTGGCAATATACAGACAGTTTTTTCGATATTCAACGGGTAAAAGCCAACTACCCGTAATACGTTTTAGCTTATAAAACAGTCTATAATAAAAGGGTAAAAAGCCAAAGAACATTGCTGTGAGAAAAAGAATGTTAATTGCCAAAGAATTGAGCCGCTGTTACGGGTCAGAAAAGAAGTACTCGATAGTTTTTACAGAGAATCTATTTTTGTAAATTTAGAACTATTTAATAGTATTGTTTTAGTAAAACGAAAAATGAAGAAAAGAATACTAGCTTTACTATACATAACTCCTTCTTTTAAAAATTCAAAGTAAAAAAAATTTTATTTTACATTTTATATTAAAAAACGAAATTTTTTTATTTGTGTCTTTATGAAAAACTGGAATAATAGATTTTAAACATTTTGTTAATAAATATAACATATCCTTATTTTCCATCAACAGGTAGCGTGAAAATAAAGATACTGTAGAAATCTGGAATAAACTTTTATATAGAAAATTTTAAGCAGGCTGTTTTTTATATAAAGCTCGCCTGAAAATTTGGAATAAAATATTTTCTATATAGAATACAACATTATTATATAAAAAAGTTTATTTCAAATTTTTCGAGTCAAACACGTGAAATAAAAGCATAATGTTTTTTTATATTATACTTTTATATTTTATATAAAAAATATCTTATTCCAGATTTTTCACGCGAAGCTTCATATATAAAAAATCGGCTGTTTAAAATTTTCTATATACAAGTTTATTCTAGATTTTCACGATATTTTTATTTTCACGCTACAACAACCGAATATATTTTTCATAAAAAAACATTTTTTGAATTGATAAAATTTTATTTTTAATGTCTCTATTTTTATTAAATTTTGAACTGCAAGATTGAACCACGGCTCGTTGAAAGGTAAGCTCATATTTTACTTTCAATCTCTCACGATAGCCCATATAACAATCGTTGATACACAATGTTTGTTGCACTTCAAACACTAATATAGTGTTTTCCTTTTTTATCTTTAATGATATAAGAGATTTCAGTACTGCTGCTCTTTTCTTTAAAGTTTTTTAATTTTGCATTATTACCTTTTATCTGAATTAAATTTTCCTATTTGGTTTTTTATTGACTATTATAATGGTCATTTTGAATTTTTTAGATTTTTTATTGGCCATTATAATGCACATTTTAAATTTTCTTGGTTTTTTTTTGACAATTATAATAGCTATCTTTAATTTCTTAAATTTTTTTTGTTCATTATAATGGCTAAAAATGTGAAAGGTTAATAATAATTTCTCATTAACTTATGGTGGGAAATAAAAAATATAGTGTAAATTTAATATAAAAATTATTATTACGCAAATACGCAATAATAATTTCTATAGTAAACATATTTTGCACTATAGATTAATTAAGAGTTATCTAATAAGCAAAAATCCTAATTACAATTACACCTGAAAACATTTTTACTTATTAAAATTGCTAAAATATAGTGGTTTTTATTATTCTAATTGAGTCAATATACAAACGCCGATCGCTTGACGAATAATTTATTCTTTATTAACAGAAGATTAAGCCACTTTATAAAGAATTTAACAATACAGTACAAGACAAAAAACAATAAATCTTATATTAAACAGCCAGCTCTTCAGCGTATATTCCAATAAGTCTCAGTAACAGCTTCCTAGCGTTTTCTAAACTCAAAACCACGTTTTTTTCATACTCTTCGCCATTAAGACCGAAGCTTCTACATATTAGCTTTAATTCTTCTTCTGTAAAATTATCGACTCTTCGCGAATGAATTTTTATTAAGAATTCGTTTATCGGTTGCTTAAAGTCTTTCATTATTCTTACTATTTCTTCATCGAACAACTCTTTTTCTGCAAAAATGCTAGTAGGGGAAGTGTACATCATTAACTGGTACAGCCTTGGAAGAATGATTCCAAGACATGTCAATGGTTGATGCACAGCATTATAACCGGCCGTTCCTCTTGTTGTATTGAAGCTACTTGACATATAATTAGCTGCATATTCGTGATCTCGTGATATATTTAAGCTTGGTGATGTGTCTTGAGAACAATTTAAAGCCGATGTCTCGGGAGATATATTGTAATATGATGTGTTTTGCTGCTGTCTAAAAGACGTGGTGTTTCGAAGTGAATCGTCATTCGATGTTATCTGTAACGAATGATAACGTGATGATGTCTCAGGCGTGTTGTAAAAAGATGTAGTACTCGTTGGTTTGAAAAGCGAAGCTTTTTGTGTTGCTCCGTAACGTGATGTGATTTGTGATAAATTTAAACCCTCCTCGCTCACCGATGAATTGTAACGTGGTGTACAGGTTTCTGAATTTGGTTGTGTTGTGTTCTGTGGTGAATTGTAATATCCTGAAGCCCGTGGTGGATTAAAATGCGATATGTTCTGTTGCGGTTTAAAATACGTTGTTTTCTGTTGGGGATTGTGATGAAATGTTTTTTGTTGTGAATCAAAACGTTGTATATCCTGTTCGGGAGTGTAACGCGCTATGTCATGTTGTGTATTATAATGGGGCGTGTTTTGTTGGGAAACAAAACGTGTTGTGTTCTCTTTCGAATTATAACGTGTCGTGTTCTGTTGGGTATTAAAATTTGATGTTATAAGCCGAGGGTTTATACGTGAATTTTTCTGAGTGTCGTCTAAATCGGATGTGGTTGCTGCACCAGTGGTACCTGGTTGTACAGTTTTAGGGTTTATATAGGCGGGGATTGGTGCATTATTAAAAAGAGATTGATTCTGTGACTGCCCGTATGCTGAATCGTGTGAAGATATTTTAAAGTTCGAAGCGTTTGTTTCTGAGCGAAGATCTCGAGCGAATTGAGACCGAATTATATTGAAATGTTCTGTAGTTGAAGAAGGATTTGATCGTTCTCTCGTTGGGAAGTAATCAGATGTGTTCTGTTGCGTATTAAAAAAATTTCCACTATGATATTGTGAGTTACTTGCGTTAAAAGATTTTTCTGAAAAGTGAGAGTTGCGGATATCTGTTTGACTATGTTTTATATTTGCTTGTTGTCTGCCATCATGACTATTTGAGTAAAGTTGACCTTGAACTGTATCTACATGTGTAAAAAAACATTCTGTCTTGTTAGATGGTTTAGTTAAAGAAGGCGAGAATCTTTCGTATTCGTCTCGAATATTTAAAGTCTCTAATTTTTTAGATGTATTTATATGACGCGGGTCAAGCTGTGTGTTGTCAGAAGAAGCTGTAAAAAAAGAGTTGGCCTGTTCATATTTCTCTCGCATGCACAAGTCTTTCTCTTTTTTGAGAAATTCGTTTTTATCCAACCGCTGTTTTAAATTACTTGATGGGCCAAACTGCGCAGTGAGACTCGATTGCTGAAAATTAACCTGCATATTGGTTTTCTCAATGTTTTTGATTAAAGATATGTTATCGACAGATATATTCGGATATAAATGAACACTGTAGTTATCCCAGCGCTGTGCGTTTCCTCGAGTTGAAAATATACTCGTTCTAGGATAATTAGAACGTAGATCGCTTAAAAAATATTCAGGTTCGTGAGCAATAGCTGATATTTTTTGATCTGTGATTTCTGTTTTATTTTTGTTATTGTTTATATCAACATTATCATTTGTCATATTAATATCAGGTCTACTGTTGATAAACTCTATATTGGTTTTTTTGTTACCTTTATAATTCACGTTTCTGTTTAAATTTTTCTCAACAGTTTCTGAGTTATAATCGATGTTATAGCGTCTTTCATGGGCTTCCGTAGAGGCCAAGTTGTTTTCCTTTTTTTTAGCATAAGCATTCAAAATTCTTGGATCTTCAACTATTGTGTTTTTAAACCCTTTAATGGTTCCTGTTGTATTAAAATAAATTCTATTAGGATCTATACCGGCATTTGCTAATGAAAGTATTACTTTGCCTTCAAAGTTCTTTCGAGAATCGTTGTCTGCACTGCGGCTTGCAACGTCCAAGTAATATTCTCTAAGAAAGACTTCTTTGTAATAAACGTAGTTGTTCAAGACTTTCAATAAATTATTTACAATTGAGATAAGCTTTCTGCCTAGTTCATTATCGACTTCAAAATTTATTATTTGCTTCTTAATTATGTTTGCTTCTCTAAATAAATGTATAAATTCGTCATATTTATTTATGTCAGAGACTTCATAACTTCCAATATGAAATGTTGCTTGTCCAATTAAATCAATTACTGGAATTTCAGTAATAAATTTTGTTTTTAAACGTTCAATTTTTAATTGGACTTGCCTGAGCTCGTACTCAAGAAGCTCTGGAGAGTAATTGTCTGTGTGTAAATCAGAAAACATAAATCTCATAAAGTCCCCAGAAAATTGATCAGATAATATAGGTATTGGTACGAAAAGCTCAGCCGGTAAATCGTCAAAATTTTGTAACATTTCGAGCTCGGTAAATTTTTTCGAAATCCCTTCAGAATCAATATAAGCCTCCGGTAAACATTCCAATATTTCGGACCGTTTATTAAAGTTTAATCTAAGTCCTTCTTGCAATTTGTTTTCAACACATTTGAGATAACAATCAGCCATGTAGTAACCAAAAAAATAACAACAGTATTTCTTGGTTGATAATTTTTTATTCGTTAATTCGTTGCCATAATTTGGTAATGAAGAATAAAGTAAACTGAGGGTAGATGTTGGACTCTGGCCCTTTCTATTTTCTCGATTAAATGATTTATATGCTTGTTTAGTTGCAGGACTAAATTTATTTTTAATGGGTCTTCCTCTTGGAGGCTTGGAAGAAAACGGAGCTGTCTCGTCTGTTGTTGAGTTTTTTTCTTTGTCTTCGCATGTGTTAGTTATTGGTTCCATAGATATTTTTGTTTCTGTTGTTCATATGATTATTTGTTGTAGACGTATTGATTTGTTTACTTATTTTGATATGAAGTTTGTTGATGTGATTGATTGATTAGATATTTAATTTGATTTTCTTCTATATAAAATCAAACTAATAAATGACTTTCTTTGTTGAAAAATATTCTCAATATCTGATTTTATCTACAAATGCTGCTTCTTGGCTAATGTATTTTTGATGAGCCATGGTTTCTTATAAGAAAAAGATTTTCTATAAAATCATAATCGTTGCAGAGAAATTTATTTTTAATGCATAATATTTTTTAGCGAAATTTGTTTTTAGTGCATAATCTTTGCGAAAATTGTTTTTAATGTATAATATTATGTAAAACTTGTTTTTGTACTTTTATAAACATCCACTTTTATTATGTTTTTAATTAAAGTTTTTTCTATTATAAATTAGTTAAGTAAAAAATATTTAGATAATACTTTTGTTTGTAATTAGCAGACCAGCATTTTTTTTATATCTATAATGGCTGTTGAGCCAAAAGCTGTGTCTAAACACACTTAAGCATTATTTCAAATAATTTTTTATTATAACTGTTAATTAGTCGATTTGTTTATTTTTGAGTGTATAAATGCAAATAATTTTTGTATTTATGCATTTGAAGCAAAAATTATTAATTATCTCTTAGATTATCATTAAATATTTTTGACAAATTATTTTATAATAGATAATTATTTAAATAAGATTATAGAGCTGCGCGTTTAAGTAATTAAAATTTTGAAGCATAATTTTATTGTGGAACTTTTTTTATTGTATGTTTTTTTTTGAATTTTATTTTTAACAGAAATATTTTCTAGAAATTTTTAAAACATAATATTTGTACATAACTCTATTTTAACAACATAATGTATTCGAGATTGTTTTTTCCCAAACTATAATATTTGCTCATTGTCACTTGTTTTATATATGCACTTACAGAGACTGGTTTCTATAATATATACTCGTTTTGTCTAATATAATTTTAACTCATATTTTTAAACATGATGTTTTTTTAATACACTGTTTTTTTTTGCACCATATTGTTTTTAATATATAATCTTCACTAGCTTGTTTTTCTGTCAATAAAAAAATTTTTTTTTGCGAATAAACGTTTTTTACTAAAAATTTAATTTAAATGAAAGTGATATGTCATACTTTTTCACAATTTTTTTACTTAATATATAGTTGGCGTCCAGTATCATTTACCAATTTGCTTCATTATATTATAACTAGAGCAACCAAAATGTTTTTGAATGCCATATTTGCCATTAATGCCTTTTTTTCTAATTTAAGTGCCATAAATGTCTTCTTTCAGTTTAAATGCCATAAATGCCTTTTTTTCAATAAAATATCATAAAACCCTCTTTTCTCCAATAAAATAAAAATTCTTTTAATTAAAATAGTACGTTTTCGAACTTTTAATTATAGTAGCATAAAAACATACAGGTGGTTTTGTTTTTAAAGTGGGTTTTGTGTATGTATATATAAATAAATAAAAATTGTTATAAAAAACTGTGTTTTTCTAATGTTTTTTTACAAACGAAGTTTCAAACCAATAACTGATCCTTTATATATAAGTATGTAGAAACGAATTTGGTTGTTTTTCAGTTTAAAAAATGCGAGTTATTATTGCTCTTTAAATTTTGATAATACTGAGTTGTGAAAAAAAACAACAAAAACAAATTATTCTATCAATAAACCAAAAAAAAATTATAATAAAGGGCATATTATTCTATAATTTAGTTTATTTACGTTTTCGAATGATATAAATAATATAGCTACTATATTAAACTATCGTTAAAATAACAAAGCCATATTATAGAATATTATGAAACGGCCGTTTTAGAAACTTTTAAATGTTTTTTCAAAGTTTTTAAATGCTTTTTAGAAATTTTCAAATGCCATAAAAATAAAAAATAAATGCCTTTTTTTGGTTGCCCTGGTTATTACTTAAAAACTTATTAAAGCATGCATATATCGCTGCTATCATTTTATTTAAACTTGTTATCTTATAGTTCGATATAATACCAGTCGATTTTGTTATATGGCATTTTTGCGTATAAATATTGCTTTTTTGATTTACTCATTCTCACTGTAACACATTAGAAAGTATTGTACTTGTAGTCAATCATTGGTTGCTTGGTATCATTTTCTTGATTTTTAACAGAACCCTGTAATATACCCCTTTTATTCTTAAGCTAACTTGTTCTTTTTTCTTGCTTATCCTGAGTTTGCACAAAATTTTTTGTATAAAAAAAGTGTATCAAAATTATAAATGTATCAATTTTCATTCATTTTTATATGTATCGAATATTGTTCATGTGTCAGATATTGAGATTAAACCCTATTCACAAACATAAGCCTATATTTTATATATTTAGAAATTAGGTCTATAATTTATATACAGCGTATATTCTCTAATTTTCTCAAATCAAAAGATTTAGCGTTTTTTGATAATTAGGTAATTGTGTAAATTAGAGTGTATATAAGTTAGAAGTTGTTGTATATATAAAATTTATTTTTTATTTTTTAATAAATAAAGAATCAAGGTTTTGTGAAATTAGATACCAGTGTTTACAATAAATATAAAATTAATTTATCAAAAGATAAAAACTTTTTATAAGAATATAAAATCAAACTTACCATAAATACAAATTTTTTTCTATAAAAACATATTATTCTTAATATATAATATGTGTTTAAAACATATAAAAAAGTTTCTCATTAAACAAAAAAAACATGTAAATTCAGGTTTCGATAAAATTTTGATTATGTTAAAATTTGTATATTTGTAAAAACATAGGCCAAAACGAAACATTAAGATAAAAACAAACAACAACTACGAAAAGGACGGCAAAAAACATTGAATCTCATTAAATAAAGAATTAATATCAGAAAATGTGTTGAAGAGACCGGAATTTGTTATAAAAATGATTATCACTAAATAAATAAGATAACATGAGGGAATTTTGACTAATCTATGTTGAGCGTAAAAAAAGAAAGACAGGCCTTGTTAAACAGATTTTTAAAAAACAAAAACCGACACCTTCTTACAAGAAATACATCTTTAACATAAAATAAAAGTGAAAACAGTAGAAGACAAGACAAATGTGGGTATCACCAGCATTTATAGAACTATTAAACAAATCGACTACAGTCGAAAAAGATTGTGTTAAAGTACCCGAAGAAGGGAAATGTTAAAGAAATTTATAGACGAGATAAAAATCTTGGCGCGATATTAATAAAAAAGCTGAAAAAATATTAATTTTTTTAGCAGCGGCGAGATTTATTTTACACCTCACTAAAAACAATGGTTACTCATAGATAAATACAAAGTGTTTTATTACTATTCTTGCAAATAAAAACATAAATTTTTATTTGCAATTAAAAAGAGCGTGTCATTGCATTTGCGATTAAAAAAGGTTATTTTGATGAAGATAGCATGTGTGATTTTCTTCAATAAAAACATATTGGAACAGTTCTATACTCACCAACAGACCTTTAATTATAGAAAATTGTATATTCCATCTCTGAGCTGATGTAAAAAACTTATAGACAAATAATACAATTAATTCCATATATCTTTCAGCATACTCTCACCACCCAATTTAATAGAACAGTTTTTTTTTCGGCCTTATTAAGCCAAAATACATCCATGAAACCTATTCCAAAACAAAAAAATGTAGTATTTTTAAACTTATGGTTTTTTTTAAACGAAGACACTCGAATTTCAATGGGTTTTATAGAAACATGAGACGTTTGATTTAAATGAAACTGCAGTGCAATTTTTTGAATAAATGTTTCTTTAAGCTATTTTAATTATGCTAACAACTCATAAGTAAAACATACATTGAGAGCTTGAGTATATTTAATGGTTTTTTTATGTTTTTTACTTGCCTTTTTATATCTTTTAAACACTTATTATATATATTAACCCTTAAAGAGTTTTGAGTAAAATTTCTGTTTTTTTCTCAAAAGCTATTGTTTTTTTTTGGAATTTTCGATTCACTTTTAAAAAATATAGAAATATTTTAATAAAAAAACGCTTAAATTTTTTATAAAATAACTGAATTTTCATTTAAAAATTCTCATATTTATATCAGAAAGATTATAAAACTCACTAATCGCATTTTAGTATAATTTAATTGATTAGAAAAACTAAAATAATAATAGAATATAAAAATTAACAAGATATACAGATATAAAACAAACATATTCAAATGAAAAAAGTTAGAATATTTAATTAGCTTGATCGTAACTATATGTTGATGTAAAATCTACCTCCTCCAGATATATACTGTCATTGTTTGATTGAAAGCAATCTGGAAAACAAAAGGCTTCTTTACAGTTTTCGCAAACCCAAGATGTTAATGGAGTGTCTTTAACTTTTCCCAGATGGTTTTCCTTAAAAGAACATCTTCTTCTCGTTTCAAGTTTAACAATTAAGTGTTTTTTAAAGTTGACTGGGTTTTTATTAGTTTCAGGAAAAACTGCCTCGCTATATTTCATTAAATGTTTTGATATCCCTTCTCTAAATTCGGAATGTGTTGTAGTTTTTAAAATATCAAAAGGCAAACACCTATAAGAGTTATTCAAGCAGCACTCGAAGAGAAAAAGCGTCATTTTATAAACCCTTCTCTTTGTTTTGCGATACGTGTTATAATTTTTTATCATTTGAGCACTTAAATCAACACCACCCATATTTTTATTGTAATCCCTAATACACAAAGGAGGTTTTGATATCAATTTCTTATATTCGACATCCGAGCTGTTAAATGAGGTTTCTGGCAGCTCACTTTTCCCTTCAACAAAAGGAAGGTTTTCAAAATTACTCGAAACGTCTTTATTATGATAGATAGTGATAATGGACACACTAGGCTTGCTCTTTTTGTCTTTATAAACGAAGGCGTTTATCAGTTGTTTTTGAAAGACCAAGGTTTCGTTTACTTTTATTGTTTTTTTTAATGCTTTTTTAGCATCTTTAGGCTACCTCTGTTTACTCTCAAGGTACCACAGTCATTTAACATTGATTCTAATAATTTTTTACATAGTTTAAAAGAGTTATAAAAATTATACATGAAAATTTTATGCCACTTATTTTCTAAACCAGTTAAAAGATATGTCACAGTCTCAACTAATGTTGAACGCTCGAAACATATTTTTAGTTTATATATGTAAGAGGTTTTCGAATCACTGCACATATAGACTTTTATTCAATGTTTTGCAGGTTTATTCAGGTTATATACTTTAAATGCCACGTTTTCTTTGAAAGGTATTGTGGAAACATCTATCGATAAACATTCACTGGGTGAATAGGCCGTTGCGGATTTTTTGTTTATACGATTTAATATTTTGAATTTGTTGACAATTTTTCGACCTTCAACATAATCTGCCTTTGATATACATGGAAGATTGGCATTGATCTCAGAAAATCTTTTCAAGGACATAGCTTTGGAAATGATTTTACAAAATAAAAGACGTGAACTTGCTGCTCAATAAGATTTATGATTTGATACCTTTTTTAATCCCATGCATATAATAATTCCAAAAAAAATTCTAAGTTCAGTCTCCGTAACTAAAGAAAAGATGGACCGGCGCGAACTAATTTTATTATTAGTTAACCTCAATATATATATTGCAATATCTTTAGAAAAGTAATAATCGAATACTTCCTAGGCTTGGTTTCTTGAAAAGAAAGACAGGGGTAAAACATCATCCTAAATAAAAGATTTCTGGATGATCTTCAGTAGATTCTCGGTCTTCCAATCAAATAAGTAATTTTTTTTGTTGTTCTTTTATTCTTTTACTTTTTATTTTCTTGTTTATTATTTTCTTATCGTTTAGCAAATCTATTTCGGATGTGAATAGCGTAGAATCGAGATCATCGTTTGACATGGGATGAATAAAGCAATCGATAAAAAAATATTAGAGATTCACTTAAAGAAAAAAAAAGCATTTTCTTTAAATTGAATTGTTTATTGATGTTAGTTTGTTTATGTTTTTTGTACAATGCGCTATATTTTTGAAAATCTAGACTTCTCTGTGATTTGGCCAACTCACATGTATACCTTTTCGATTTGATTTGTAATATAAGATATCTATATATTCATTAAGTTCGATTCTCATAATTCCGCTTTTATGACTTAATATGCAATATAAATGATTTTTCTTTGTTTAATGTGATATTATTGTAATTGCTGATTTACTCCTTACTTTAAAGAACCTTTTATGAAAAGAAGATTACTTTCGTGTAACTTTAAAGATACACTTTGTCAAAAAATGATTTTAAATGTGTATCTTTAAAGATACACTTTCGCTCTAAGGGTTAAGAATAATATTTTTTTATAGAAAAAGATTTTATATTTATGATATATAGATTTTATATTTGAGCAAAATGATTTTATATTTATAGTAAATTCTGTAATATACAGTAAAAGTCTGATATTGCGAAAATAAAGAATAAAAATGTTCCAATATAGAAATGCGAACAAAAAAAAGCTCAAATTTTTGTTTAATTAAACAATCTAAGTTTTGTTGGCTTTTCTTTTTTTTATAGCAAAGTTTTTTTAAAGCAAAAAGGTATACTATCATTAAAAAATTATTCTATATTTTGATGATGACCTTTAGGTTCAGAAATTGTTGTTCTGAAACTTTTAAAAAACGAAGCTTTTTGTTTTCTAAACATTTGTGCATGAATTTTAATTCAAATTTATTACTCAAAAAATTTGATGAGAGCGCTTTTAAACGATCCTTGATTTTAGAATAAAAAAAGTATTTTTTGAATAAATAGTTTGCTTAAAATGCTAAAAATATGTATTCGAGCAAATGTTTTTGAAATTGATTTTCTAAGATTTTAATAAAACATAAGTAGCTGTAAATTTTTTTGATCTTTTTTTGTTATTTGAGCTTTTTGATTGCACATTCTTTTTGATAACTTATTATACTTCTATGTTTCTGTGTGAATATTCAGTTTTCTTTGAATTATGAAGTTTGTTTTATGACATACAGGGGGGGGTGTATAAAACAAAACTTTTTTAGGTTTCTAAAACCCTGCCACTTATTTATCATATTTGTTATGTTAATATCTACACTTTTTGTATTACAGCGTTTATTACTTTCTGTGTTCTTCTATGTGGAGGCTGTAAAAAAAACGTTTTTTATACGTCTGCAAATCACTTCAATACGCCATATTTGTTCAATTTGCTGTCTATATTGTACTTAGTAGCACATAGTGTGATTTCATCTACTTTTACGCTTTCTCTTGTGTTTTATATTTTTTTTAATCGATATTTAAAAATATCCATTATGATAATTATATGCTTCATTTCACACTCGAATTCTTTTTTTTTGTGTTTTTTAAAAGAGTAAATTGTGACCATTCGTAGCTAATCAGTAAAATTTTTATTAACGTGTTTGATTTTAAAGAAAAGAGAGTCTTTTATGACGCTTTATTGTTTCCTTTCACATTTGAACGATGAACACAGCATTATTGTTTTTCTTTGCTTTTGCGTGTGTATGCTTTCATTTATTTTTAGACTTTTTTTTACATTTTAAGTTTCTATTTAGAGCTCCAAGGGTTTCAGCTGAAATTATATTTTTGCTATGGGGATTGATGATTTGAAGTAATTATATTTTATTTCTCACAAATATCATGAGTTTTTTTAATTAATTTTGTGTTGTTATTTGGCAATTTTACCCAAATTTTATATCTTTCTTATATTCAGTGTCGACCTTTTGTCTTTATTCATCCAATTGTAAATCACTGATTACATAATAAGAATAAATATCATTAGAAACATTTTAGAAATAACCTTGTTTATTGCTTTTTTAAAACAATTTATAGGTACTTACTGTAAAGTTTTTCTGTTTCGAGTTTAACAACATTTAAAGCTACTTATAATGTTAATTCTTTTATGTAAGCTAATATTGTGTGTTTTGATCTCTGTAGAAATCTTTAAATAATATGGTGTTGCTCAACATTGTAATATAATGGTTTGCGAAGTCTTGATTATTACTTGGTCAATGTTTTGAAACAACGAAGTAAGGTTTAGAATGAAATATAGTAATCTGACGTTTAAATACTTTGTACTTAATGGTTGAACAAAAACGTTATGCAAAAGAAATAGTGCTTTTATATTCTTTTCTTACATTTTAACAAAAAATACAATTAACATCTCTTTAAATAGAGTGTGTTTCAATCAAGAACGCTCATTATTGGCATATTTATTTTTTAAATCAAGAAATTTTCTACTTTTGAAGCTTTTCGGGTTTTTAGATCAGCCTATAAATAGAGGTTTCATATTTACCGTTTTAAATAAACACAGAACAATATGACAACTCTGTTTTTGGTAATTTTTTTAGCACTATCTTATCAGAAATGCACTTGTTATTATAGAATCATGTCGCAGAAAAAAACCTGTTCCATAACAATTAAAAACGTTGGTTTACTCATATGTTTTCAAAATTTTGAAAAATTGCTCTGAGGAATTTTTAAGTTTTTCTAAGTCTACCAAAAGTTATTTTCTACAAGTTCTGTTTATTTTAAAGAGGTTTGACCACACAGAGCTTTCAATATAATCATTAAACTCCAAAAATTATCGGCTTCAAGATTTTATACTTTTTTTTAAAGCTGACAGTTTTTTATTTGAAATTGTTTTCTTTAAACCAATTAGAGACAGTCTCTAATTTAAGAACCACTTAAAATTAAATAATAAAAACACCCTAAATAAAAAAATTGAGAAAAATATTATCACAAATCAAGAAAACTTCACAAAAATCAAACTCAAAAAGGGTTTTGTGCCCGTTAGAAAGACGATGATTGAAAAAAAACATTATTTTGGGATAAACATCAGAGCAAAAAAATTTGAACTCGCGTTAATCGAATGTTTTTT
>SBJP01000358.1:0-16632 GCA_014805705.1 Cucumispora dikerogammari | reverse complement strand
AAAATGAAAAAAACGAAAAAAAATGAAAAAACGAAAAAAAATGAAAAAACGAAAAAAAATGAAAAAACGAAAAAAAAATGAAAAAACGAAAAAAAAAATGAAAAAAAATGAAAAAACGAAACAAGCGAACAAAACGAAAGAAACGAACGAAACGAAACGAACGAACAAACGAAACGAACAAACGAAACGAACGAAAAAAAAACGAAACAAAAAAAAACAAAAAAAACGAAACAAAAAACGAAACAAAAAACGAAACAAAAAACGAAACAAAAAAAATTTGGTCTTTTTAAAAAAGATTCCTCGACTAAAAAACGGGTTTTGAATTTTCTCGAGCAGACCCGTTTTTTAGTCGATTTCCGACTAAAAAACGGGTCCAGGGTGTCCCGACGAAAATCATTTTAGTTTTACTTTTAATAGTTGCTTGCCTTTTTTTTGAGAATACTAGCGAAAATAATTCTTTTTTCTTGTGAAATTATTTGATTTTTTATTTAACCGCTGGCTGTTTTTTTGGTGATTTTTGCTTGATATTTAGTTGGTTCTTTTTTGATTTTATATTTAATTTTTTGGCGATTATCTTTGATTTTGAAACTGATAATTTAATAGACACTTTTCGTGTTTTTGATCGATCAAATACAATCAACTTACTGTACTTTTAATTGTTGCTTTTACTATCGAGTGTTAATATTTTATATGTTTGTTTTTCAACTTTTTCTTATTAATTTTTTTAGTTTTTTAATTAATTTTTTTATCTATAATATTTTAAATGTTTTTTTTTTTCATTATATTACAGCCTTCCTCTCTCTCCTGTATTATCGGTCTCCGTTTCTTGACACAAAATATTGAGAAACAAAAGTGCTGTTGATAATTAATTATATTTCAAATATTTTTATATCGGAATAAAGATTGTCTTATGCTGAATAGTTTTTTAAATATCTTTTTAATAATCTTTTTTTTATGGATGTTTTAAATATTTTTGTTTTTTAATGCTATATTTTAAAAAACTGGTTTTCAGTGCTAATATCTCAAATAATATCAATTTTTAGTGTTTTTATTTCAAACAACGCGTTTTTTTCAGTGCTTTGTTTATAATAAAAGTAAAAATAGAGCCATTTATAATTATAAAACAGCTCTATAAAAAAACGGAGAAAAAAAATCTTTTTTAAGTGATAGGATTGTGAGACGGCTTAACTATTATTGAAATAGATTTTACGAAATTTGGCTATGATATACACTTTGTTGTTCACAGATTCCTAAACGTTTAAACTCTGATACAAAAAAACTAGCCCTTATTTACTTTATCGGCGGTACAACTTCAACTGGTTTTTTTATTGTTTTTTACATAAACAATAATGTGTCGAAAAAAAAATTGATATTTATTTATCTTCGCTAGGAAAACAAAGAGGCTTCTTTTGTTGTTTTATTTAATAAAGTCATGTTTAAATTTTTCTTTACTTTAAGCGTTTATAAACGATTGTATTTTTCGAGTTGAAAAAAATATTTTTTTTCTCAGATTACCAAGAAGTCATACTTTTTGTGAAAAAATATAATAAAAACAATGAAGAGTCTCGATTATGAAAGCTGTGAAATTGTCACTGTTGTTTGCTAAAAAAATAAGAGTTTTCTCTATTAAAAAAAACGTATAGAGAACAAAACGATTTATTACTTTTGTTTCAGTATATGAAGAAGCTAAATTACCATTGCTTTCTTATCGGTTTTAAAGATAAAAATCGAATAAAACAGAATAATATAATAAGATAATAAATATTTAATTTTTTATCAATTTAAAATACAAAAAAACAGTTTTTATTTAATTAACATAAATATTTATTTTTAAAAAACAACCCATGCTAAAATACATTATCCAAACAAAAAACACCATTCTATGTCTCGATTCTAAAAGCCCACTTGTAATAGACGCTCCTTCTCTTATATTTGGCGAGACAATTGGGTCCAGATCTTTAGACGGCAAAACTTATATTCCGAAAAATATCTGTTTTATAGAGACGATTATTGATTTAAAGGAATTGTACAATACAGAATTTTTAACATATAACACAACGAATGTTAGAAAAACTGTCAAAATTCTTTACGTCGATACGAAGGGGAATACAACTGCGTCTACCAATACGCTTGTTTTCCAAAAAGCGAAAATAGGGAATCTAGAGGCTGTTTTCAAACTCCCAATTAGTACCAGAACATCAACCGAACTACTTTTATCACTTCGTTCAGAAAACCCAAATTTAGAAAACCCTTTGTTAAAATTTCTTGCCGATCGTCCGGGTACAATATTTAAATTGAGTTTTATTTTTCCAGGACTGCCACAGAACTCTTTGATGAGTGATCTAAAAAATATTATAAAGGATCTGGCAGAAGAGATACAACCACTTAATGAACTTCTTCAAGATAAATTATTCAAATCACTCAAAGAAATTACTAAAAACTACAACGATATTCGTGTCAATTGTCAAGAAGAAAGCCCCCGCGTCAAAGAAAAAGATGAGAAAATCAGTAATGTATTAGACACGTTCAACTCTAAAATTAAAAAAATTAATGATAGTAAATATTTACACGAGAATTTAAAATTGTCATTAACCATTTTTTTAACTTTTATAAACTTCAGCTATTCTCAAACAGCAGATTCGTTAACTAATGAAACTTTCGAACAGCTGAAATTTGAAGCGTTCAGATTTCCAATAAAACAGTTTATAAAACAACACGTGAGAAACAAAATATGGACGTTGGATATTTCAGTGCCTCACAAAAGAAGAATTTCTAAGCTCTTTAACGCTGCGATTGATGATCCCACGCCGCGAAATCTTTCTTTTTTAGACAAAACAATCAGCAACTTAAACGAAAAAATAGAAGATGCTACAAGATTCGTGACGTTTGAGACACGACTTTATACACTGAATAGAGAAAAAAACGGTTTAATAGAAATCTGCGGTAATGATTTGAAGAGATCAGCGAGTAGTACGGGGACAAACAAGGGAGCAAAAAAAAGAAAATCATAAAAAGAAAAAAATAGTTTAGAGATGACAACAAAAGACATTCCGATTAAGAAGCCCCGAATTCAATAAGTGTGATTTAGTACTTCAAGTACTGAAATTAACTTGGAGAAATAAATTATAGGCCGTGAGTAATTAAACGCTTTATTAGGTTCAGCCAAAAAAATTTTTTATTTTAATTATAAAAATACTTTTTTGCACATAATATTGTTGTGTGTCGAATCTCCCCTGTTTTTATTTAGTCCTCCCTTCAAGTCTATTTAAAAACATTCATTATTTGTGTTTCATGTTCTGTTTTTTATTTTCTGTTTACTGGAATTTTATACTGAAACATTTTTTCTTAGAAATAGTGTAAAAAAAAATATAAAAAGACACGTTTTATAATATTTTTTTTGATACGAACTATTAATCTTTTTATTAATCAATATTTAAAATATTAATAATTATTTGCTTAGCTTTTTTAACCATTCCAGAGACAAAATGAAGATATTCGACTTTTTTTGAAACAGAAATTTATGAAAAAAAATTTACACGCTTTTTTCGAACAGTAAATATTGTAAACTGAACATGTTCGTTTTCTCTGAACATTAAACTTGGAAAACAGTCAAAAATCTTTTTTTTTTCAAACAGTAATTTTTGAAAAAACGAATATATAGTTTTTTCTTGCTAAGTAAAGCTTTAAAAAACAGAAAAATGCTTTTTTTCGATTATTAATTTTTTAAAAACATCAATTTTTGTTTTTTACTAAGACATTGAATTTCGGAAAGACGAATATAAACAATTTTTCTCAAACTTTAAGCTTTCGAAGACGAATATGTTCTTTTTTAATGTACGTCAAGAATTATAAATTTGTTTATTATTTATTTTAAGAAGAATAAAATTCTAAGATCAATTATATTCGTTTTTATTTCAAAGATCGATATTTTTAAAAAAGATATATCAATTTTCGCAGAAAAAAAACTTCTAGTTTTTAAATAGTTCTAATCTTTTAGATAAAATTGACTTGAGGTGTGTGTGGAAGTTATATTAAAATTAAAAAAAACTTAGAAAATGAAATATCTTTGATGAGTAAACTCGATTTCTCGAGCAAAAAAATTTAGTTCTTTTTGAATTAATGTTTATGTAAAAACAGAGTGTGATGTTGTTTTTGTAGTAAACCAATATTAATAGCTGCGATTGTTGAAAATACGACGGTTTTGAGGCATGTTAGTTTTAATTGCTTAAAAATTAAAAAATTCAGCTCTGAAACGATTCGTTTTTGGTAAAATCAAAAATACCTATTTGTGAGAAAATCAAGTGTTTGTATAAATAGAGCTACTAATCATAATAAAGATGAAAAACACGAATATAAATGTTGTTTTGAGAGTTTAAACAGTGTTTTTTGTTGATTAAGCAGGTAATAATCTTTCAAAAAAACTATTTGAGTGAAAGAATAGGAGAGATCGACGAAGCCAACAAAACATTTCTCACGAGAAATAAAGATCATAAAGATCGAACTAGAAGGGCGTGTGTTGTGTTGGTAAAATTTTGAGGAAAACAAATCGAATTTTCATAAAACTTACGCTATCTAATAAATCAAATTCTCGACAACAATTCGTAGACGCAGCGTTCAGTATATTATAAATAACAGTTTGGTGTTAAAACTACTTTAAATTTAAAAAAAAGGTTTTTTTCCATGAGAGAAAAAACACTCAAAAACATCGTAGACCTAAGGAGACAGGCCAAAACACACTCAATCGATAGGTATCTAATGAAATAACTTTAAAATATGTTGTATCTTGGAGTTAAACACCAAAAAAAACTTTAATTTATACAAAAAAAAAATAAATTTTTAAAGAAGACAAAAAACTTTTTTTATAATTTTTTGTTAGGAAAACGTCTTTATTTGCATTTAAAAATCAATATAAATTGAAAAAATTTAATATTTTTT
Source organism: Cucumispora dikerogammari (assembly GCA_014805705.1). Classification (NCBI taxonomy): domain Eukaryota; kingdom Fungi; phylum Microsporidia; genus Cucumispora; species Cucumispora dikerogammari. The sequence goes on along the minus strand of SBJP01000358.1, from coordinate 11,697 downwards.
CCCCTTCCTCCCACCCTCAGTTTCCCAAAGTCAATTTTACTCAATTTTTTTGACTGTTTAAGATGCTTATTTAAAATAAAGATTTTTTTCTTGTTTTAGACAAATAACTGAACTATGATATTGTTTAAGCAAACTCTTTATTTTGTCATTTTTATTTATATTTTTTTCATAATATAATAAATATTCTATAATTCACTCGAAAATGGGATCAGAAAAATTGAGAAAATCAGAGAATATAATATTTAAAAATAAGACGTCTCAAATTCTTTTACTGGAATATTTTAAGAACCCTTACTTTTTATTTTGGTCTTTCTGTATTTGCGAAAAGCTACTTAAAGCACATAGTCTTTTATCAAGCATGTTTTTATTATAAAAATACTCTGCTGCATTCGATAAGAAGAGAGCAAATTATTTTTATATATAACAGAAAATTCTTTTTATTTTCGAAAACAATTGATTCGCCTGTTGTGGTGGCTACTTCATCATTTATAAATTCTTTTTCATAATTTGTTGCCAATCTTTTAATTTATTCTATTTCTTCGAAGACTTTAAAATTATAATCGATAATTTTGTCTTTTATTATTAACATTTTATATATTTATCGATATCGGATAACTCATTTTTATCTACAGTTCTTCCAAACTTGTATACATTTTTAAGCGCTTAAAAGAATTTGAAAACGCACTTTTCTTTATATCTAACTATGCAAGAAAGGTATATAAAATAACATTTTTAAAATTTGTTATAACTTTAATACACAGATATAATTGTCGTCACTATGAAACCTGTTTGTTTTCTAAATTATATCTATTGAAAAGAAACCTTAAACTTTAATTACACCCTAAACCACTATGAGTGTATCAAACATGTTTTTTTTCAAAAAAAACAAGTTAACAGCACTAGAATAGATGCCTTAAACTGGGCGAGCAAGACAGCTGATTTTTAATAAACTCTCTTTTATTGAAGTAGTTTAAAACTGAAAAATAGTTCACAGCCTCTGATTGAATATTTGATTGTTTATCCGGGCTTTTAGAGAGAATAATAAACAACATCTTTTTACTATTGCAAATCTTTAAAACATCTTGTGTTAATAAACTTCCGAATAAACCTAAGTTTTGTTTTATACATTCCCGCAAAATTTGCACATACATAATGAAACACTACTTTTCTTTTTTATTTTTATTTTTTTGACGAACTTATATTGACTTATTGGCATAGACTTATAGAACAGTTCAGTATCAAAAAGACAAAAATATATTCTGAATCATGTTCAAAAAACTCGGGTTGTATCTCATGTAAAAACTTAACAAATACGATATATTTTCTGGTGTTTTTATTTTTATGTAATTTTAAAACTTATTATTGTTTCTTTGTTTAAATTTATTATAAAATCTGAACGACACTTAAAACTTTCGGCTTTAGATCGTTGATATTTATTGAGCATTATAGTGTACTATTCAATAGTTAACTGTTGGGTCGTTAATAAACATAAAAACTACCAATCTATCAAAGGTTTATCGATCTTACAGAATTGCAGATATGTCAATGCTTCAAAGTTGGAAGTATCGATTATGACTTTAGTTTTATATATTCTGCATTACATTTAATATGTTTAATTGTTCGCGTTTTTATATATATCTTTAATAAAAAAAGATAAAGTATATGTTCGACACCCGCGCCTCTGTTTAATTCTTTATATAAATAATGTTGGTTTTTGTTTGTATATATGAATGACAGAAAGCAGTTTTTTTATACTTTTTCTTTCGATCAAGATATAAAATAGACTAGTTCACCGATTAAAAACCTTTTTCGTATTTAATTAGGTTGATATCGACAAGTTTGATAATTAGCGAAGAAATTAGAATGATCAAATTAGAGAATATCTACTGTATAATGTTTATTAAGCTTTTATATCGTAAATTCGATACCTGTCTAGTCCACCTCTCACTGCAGTCATTATAATATTGATTATTCGTTTATCATCTAATGCATTAAAAATCAGAACAAAAATCTAATGCAACTAATAAGATACATTAAAAACGTAAACAACGCAAAACTAGCGACATTGATATATTGAAAAACAGTTGTGAGAAAAACAAATAATTTAAAAAACGCTTTCTAATCGTAGCTTTTTTTTTGAAGTATATTTTTTTCACCTTTCTGTTTTCTGAAATTTCTTTGCTCTAAAAAGCTACGAAACAGCACTAAATATTTTATTTATTAATCTCTAAATTATAATATTCAAACAGAAACAATTTTTAACATAAAAATGACAAAAGGTTTTGAAAAACTCAATTTTAAATTGATTAAGCGAAAATTTTTAAGTAAAAACATCTTTTAAAACGCATTGTTTTTTCTGAATAGCGATTGATATGCCAAAAACGTCTTTTATTTGTTATCGCTGTGCCGTTAGACACAAAACGTCGCTTCGAGACTTTTGTTTTTTTTAATTGATTGTTTTTTATTAAATCAAGACATGTTCACGCTTTAGATCAGTTTAGTTTATATAGACGACACTAGTATGCGTGTTTACGTATTTTTATTGAGAGAATTGTGTAATAATATATGAACACATGCTTTTAATTAAATGTTTTTTTAGAAACCTTGCACAATTAACATTATAGTGTGAAATTGTGTTAATCATGATTATGTTTCAAAAAAGCTTAGTTAAAATAAGAGATATATTTGGAATGTATCGTATGTCTTATTAACCTCTATTTAATTCTTGACTTTTTTTTTAATTTTCGATTTTTTTTGTTGCTATCTTCATCAATTTTTTTTTGAATGAATATTTGTCTTATTAATTTTATCAAAAAAATGAGAATGTTCTAAGACTAAACTGTTTTGGTTGAAAAATATATCAAAAAAGAAAAAAAAGTATTAAGTATAACATATAATAAACAGCTAAAACCGACAATTAATGGAATATGAATCAACAACCATAAAACAAAAAACCGTAAAAAAAGAAAAAAGCAACATTTTTTCATATAACAGCGTTTATCATAGGCTTGGCTTCGAGACATTATGACTAAATCAAAATTGAAACATTACGAAAAATTTTACTATATAAAAAACAACTTGTTTTATAAATATTCGATTTAATATAAGAAAAACAAAAAAGACAATTTAATCGTGCAAACTAACGACAGACATAAAGAGAAAAAACAAAACGAAACGAAAACGAAGCTAAACTAACCAAAATAAAACGAAACAAAAAAAACTAAACTAAACGTGACTAATTGAACAAACGAACAAAAGCACAGACAAACAACAAACGAACGGACGTACGGACGTACGAACGAAACGATTTGAATTAAATTAAATTAAAACGAAACTAAATGTAACGAAACTTACGAAGAAACGAACAAATAAACAAATAAACGAACAAATAAACAAATAAACAAACAAATGAACAAATGAACAAATGAACAAACGAGCAAATGAACAAATAAACAATCGAACAAATGAACAAATAAACAATCGAACAAATGAACAAACGAACAAATGAACGAAGAAAAGGAAAAACAAAGAAAAAAGAAAGTAAATCCGAAGAAACAAAAATAAAGAAAACAAAACGAAGAGAAAGAAAAAAAATAATGATAAAAAAAACGTTGAGAAATTCAATTTATTCTCTATTTTTCGGCGAGTTGGCATTTTTAGATTTTGACGAGCTTTGGAACAACTCTCTGAACCGAGTTTTCTCGCGACTTGTATTTTTACAGAAAAAAGTTTTATTTGCTATTTTACTTTCGAAAACAAATATATTTAAATTTTTAAAAAAAAGACAAACAAACACGTATAGTTTTAAAAAATGATAAAAAGTTCAAAGAAGCGAAAATATGATTCTTTTCTTGTAATTGAGTTGTTCAAATATTATGTTGTATCGAAATATTATAATCGAAAACATATCAAATATTTAAGATATGTATAATGATAAACTTGCTAATATCGAGGATAAAAGCAAAATAATACTAAAAGACATAAGTTATGAAATAGATTATGTCGGTTTATTAAAAAACATCACTTTTTCAATTATATTTAGATCTTTACAAAAAAAAATTTTAATATAGAAAAACAATTACCATAAAAACTTTAATTTTTCAAATATAACATTCAACATCAAAAACAAAAGTAAAAACATTCGGAATGAATTAACTGTTTTCAAAAGTAGAACAATAGATTAAAGCAAAAGATAAAAACATTTCAAAAGAAATGATACGTATAAAAGAGAATAACAAGATTAAATGTGAAAAACGTACGCAGACTGATCAACAACGAACTATATGTCTTTAACTTCCTAAAACATGCTTTTTATTTTTTAATTACATATCTTAGGTTTAGTACGACTTCTTGAACTCGTAAATGTCTATATGTGCGTTTAGACCCGAAAAAAAGAGACAATATTTTTTATTTGAAAAAACCTAACTCATTATATAAATCTGGAAAACGCGAATTGTTGTTTGATTCTGAGAAAAGCGATTAATATTTTAACCCAGAAAACGTGAGATAAATATTCGACAAAAAAAACATGTCCTGATTATAAATGAATTTTATACACAGCTGAATGTGTTTTAAGTATAATCAACACATCGTTTTTTTGTGTCACAAGATTTTTTTTGCAAAAAAACTAGGTTTTATGTTAATCTATAGAATAAAATGTTTAATTACAGATAAAAGATTATCAATCGAAGCTGATATAGTATTTATATACATATAAAAAAAATATTAGCATTATACACTTTCTTCACTATAAACTAAATTAAAGAATATTCTATTATATTTTTATTAAGCAAAAAAATTTAAGCGAATATTAAAGCTTTTTATAATCGCTTTTTAATAAAAAAAACATATGTTTTATTAATCACTGTTGCGCTGACAAGCGAAAAGAACCTCGTTTGAATATTTTATTTGATCTTTAAACTGTTTTTTAATTAAATCTGTTAGTTGGCTCGTTTTTGTTGGTTTTATGGGGATGAAAAGAAAGCAGACACTTGGATTTTTTTTAAAAAGCAAAAGTTTGAAAATTGTTATACAATATATTGGGTTTTAGTCAATTTTTATGTTAATTAAAATATATGTCTTTTTTTTCAGACAATAATATCACTTTCTTATTCGATTATTTTATTTTATTATACAATAGCATCACTTTTTAGACGATATACAAATTATCTCTTTCAATATAAAATATAAAAACAAGAAAATCAAAAAGTTTTAAAAATTAATATACTATGAGAATAAAGCTTTCGCGAAAAAATTTGTTATATTTCTAATCATATAAAAAATAAACAATATAAGTTTGAGATGTAAACGTATATGCTGCGCTATAAAACATATTTAATAAGTCGGTTTTATATCAGATGTCAAAACGAACCCAGCATCGTTTTTAATTTTACAGGATTTTTTTAATTTACTTCAGCATATAGAATTTTGGCGAAAGAAATTTATAAGAATAACCATTGTCAGTTGTTATATTGGAAATCTAACGGCTTTTCGTTTTTTTCATTATATAAAAATATACACAGTTTCTCGATTTAAACAGGTTTTGGAAAAAGACGTGTCTATTAAAAATATGAAGTAATAACATTCGAAACACAGTTGAGTGAGCGATGTGCTTTTAATATACGAACCTTCGGTGATATACTACATATAAACAATATCGACGTTTCTCAAACTGTCAGAACAAATAGATTTTTATAAAACACAGTGATTAGAACGCTTCTGTGAAAGATATATATATTTATTAAAAGATTAACAGTCTACAAGTACAAAAACAGTGTAGTAACATATATAGTTACTATCAAAACACACGGGGGCTCTTTTTTTTCTAACATCTTTTCAAGAGTGTTTACACTTCGAGTAGGGGTATATGTTTTAACGCTGTTTGCTAACTTTCTGCGCCTGTATGGTTTTTTTATATAATTTGGAAAGTCGTTAAGCTGTGAAAAACCGGTCATTCTCTAACCTACTCTCTGACGTGTACAAATAATTACATAAATGTTTGTTTTTTTTATATATAATACTTTGGGATAGCTTTTTGAGAAAGCTTCAGCTTTTTTATTATCTCTGTTATTTAGAACACACTGTTAATTTTTCTACACATTAACATAAGTGATATTATATATTTCGAGCCTTGTTTTAACACATTTCATTGTCGAAAAAGAATCTCGCCAAATCGAAACAGATTTGTCTATCAAAGCACGATTGTGTCTACAGAAAGATCATGTTTGATTATTAGAAACATTAATTTGACTACTGTTATTGTTTACCAATTTTTATATTTTATTTATTGTGTTTTGTATAAAAAAGCTCTCTGTATTATTAATTCGAGAAAATATTTAGTGATTATAAAGACGATAAAGACTATTTTATATATGTTACAAATAGATATTAAAGTCCTTAGGCTGATATTAACACGGCCGTTGTTATTTATGATTCATGAACCATTTTTAATTTAGAAAATTTGTTTTATTGAAATGTTTCTGTTGAATAAAAAAATGTTACTATTGGACAAGAAAATATTCTTTTGAATAAAAAATTAATGTCTTTAAATAATAAAAATGTTGTCATTAGATAAGAAAGTGATCTTTTTAATAAAAGAATAAAGAAATGATTTATTGGATGTTACAATAATACTGTGGGCTGAAAAAAGTATAATAGTGTTTGATTAATCAAAACTGTAGAGCGGGAGCGAGTGTTTGTATAAACGCCAATTTTTTTGTGTATATAAATATTATATCTGCTTCAATTCATAAGATTATTATTTATAATTAAACATTTATTTTTAAACCTTAATATAAACACTTAGTTTCATGTTTGGAACCGCCTGTAACTCACAAAAAACAGTATATCTTAAAAAAGTCGGCTGTATTACTACTTATCGCATTTTTTTTAAATTTTAATTATGAACGTGTGTTTTTCAGTTTAAAATATTTTGAACGTATTGTTCTGTTTTAAATGATCAAATCAATGTTTCAATTTTTAATATTTGTCTTTTTTTTTGCTTTAAAAGACAAATAGAAGCTTTCAAGTACCAACAAATATTTTGTGTCTTTAGGTTCAGATAAGTGCTTTGTGTTTTTTTAGCTTAAAGAAATATCTCGTGTTTTCGGGTTCAATTAAATGTTTCGTTTTTGAAGCACAATAATAGAGGTTTAATCCAAGGGTCTGTAAAACAAATTTTAAGAGAAGGGGCTTAAGAACGTTAAAACGAGGCGATTGTTTCTGATGAAACAACTCACGATTTCATTTTGAATATTGCGATTCTCATTATTTAACGATGTTATTCTTATTTTCAATCTGTAATAATATAGTTTTGTATCTTTCGTATTTTCAAAAAATAAGTTTAAACTTTTCTCTCGTGTATATGTGATTAGACTCAATCAGTTTCCAAAAACTCACGCGATTTACACGACGAGATTACATTTAGATAAATTAACCCAAATTATATACGTTTTCGACTCGAATAAATGATTTACTTCCACAGCCAACTAGGAATTTTAAAAAACAAGTCGCCATTTCTTTCACCAGATCAAGTTTTCGCTTACCTTAACAATGAAATAGTTTTTAAACTAAGCCCATAAGATATAATCTTACTATATTTTTTTCGTAATATGGCTAAATTGACCGACTGTGTTTTATCAACGTAGATTGTTGAAATTAAAAATTACCAACATTATTTTTGTTTCAAGAAACAAAAAAGCAATTTTCATAACTTTTAATTATTCTTTATCTCTCCGCTTGTGATCAAGATATTTAATATTATTTATAGATTATAAAAATGTAACAGACGAAAACATTATTTACACTTTATTAAGAAACAGTTGTTTTTCAGAACACTCTATGTTTTATAACTCATATATCTGAAGTATATAATACAATATATAGATAATTAATTGACACTTTTTAATAAATAACTAATAAAATCAAAAAATAAAACATATACAAGTCTGTGCGTATATATAGGGGTTCGTAATTTGATTTTAATGTTGAACTATCTAGACTTATTTATATAATTTTTTGGGGTGAGTAGTTTTTCAGCGAATCTGCTTGTATAAAAACAACAGACAAGTAAATACACGTTTCTAAACAGTTCTTTTACTTTAGTCTCTATTCGACTGTTTTAGCAGAAACTCATGTTATTTAATCTTGATATTTTTTAGCACATTCAAAACAACGAATGAACTTACGACAAAATAGTATGAGAGGCCATAGACAGGCGACAAGCAAAACAGCATAATAAAAGAACGAACGAGAGATTATAGAACAAAAAAGCTTTAAATTATATAAGATTTAAAGTGAACAAACAATATAAGATAAAAGACGAAACCGAAAACATATAGCACAGAAGAATGAGAAACCATAAGATATAGAAAGTAGAAAAAAACACAACACATAAGATCAATAAAAGATTATAAGATAAAAAAACTGACAGTCAATGAAGAGAACATAATATAACAAATCAAAGAACAACAGAAAAAAAACGTTTTTTGAACACATAAAAACAAACGAGACAACATAAGATAGAAGAATTAAAATAAAAACAAAAAACGCACAAAAATTTATTGAACAAAAAACGCACTTGAGAGAAACGATAAATAACGAAAATAAGAACACAATACAAGAAGCAAAAAAAAAATATGAAAAAAACTGAACGAATAACATAAGATACAAGCCGAAAGGATAGCACGAAGCAAAATAAAATGAAAAACATAAAACAAAAAAAACGAACGAGAAAACATAGAAAAAACACGATAAAGAAAACATAGACAAAAAACGATTCAGAACTAAAGACTCATTTTAAACAAAAGACATAAAACAAAAAACGGAAAATAGATCGTTAACTAAAAATAAATGAATAAAGAGAAAAAAAAAGAAAAGACGAAACTATAGAAAACGAATGAGAGAACATAAGACAAAAAACGATAGATAGAATATAGAACAAAACTTCAGAAAATTTCTTGTTAAAAAAAACATAAAACGAAATGTGAAAGATAAGCGCCCACCAAACGTTTAAAATACATAAGAGTAAAACATCTGAGAAAAACAATAAAAGAAAAAACGTTGATACTTAGAAAATAAGTGCTTGAAAAACTATACTAGATAAAAAAAACGAAGAAAAACGTTTAGAAATCAAAAAAACGATGTAAGCGCTACAAGTCACTTAAATTAAAAAGAAAAGACTTCATTTGATTACGTGAGTCATAGAATATATTTTTTACGAAAAAAAACAAGCCATGTTCAACGATATCATCCAGTCGATAAGTGCAGTTCACTGCACACAATCAGATCACCCCAGTATAACAGTGAAGCCTACTCTTATTATAGGTGGCCCAGAAATGTCTCGGTCTTTAGATGGAGTAACTATTATACCAGAAGGAAATATGTCTATAGAGACAGTTGTTGATTTAGAGCGTTTATCTGTTACACATCGCTTTAATCTGGTTAATTCAGATATTATTCAGACGCCGGAGGATTATTTTTTTATATTGGATCATAGAGGCGAAAAGTTAACATTCTTTCCGGACATAAACTACTCGATAGAGTCTATTAAAAAACATAAATCGATCATGAAGGATCACAACGATCTAAGCCAACAGAATAAAATTGTTTTTTCACTTCGACAAGGCGAGAATGTGCATGAACACCCTCTGTTTGTTTATCTTTCGGAAGACAACAAGAGAGTATTTAAGCTTAGTTTTATTCTTCCTGGGACTCTCCAGGAGTCTACAAAGGATGTTTTGACAAAAGAAATAAGAGAGCTAGAAACAGAATTACAACCCCTAAAGGAATTTCAAGAAAATGATGTTTTTTATAAAATTGACTCGGTTGCTGAAGATAATAAAGAAAAACTAGACGATAAAAAAGTGTTGAAGGAAATGATGTTACATGTTCAAAATCTTTCAAAAGTCATAAAGAAAATAAACGGTCTCGAACACATTTCTGACGACGATAAATTAAAAATATGTACGTATTTAATTATAATCAAGATGAGCTCCACAAAGAACTCAAGATTTTCAGCTTCTCAAAGTTTTGATTCGACGACAATTGAAGCATTCAAAGCTCCAATAAGAAAGTTTATCAAACAGCAAATAAAAAATAGAATATATAAATTAAAAATTTCATGTCCTCTTAAACACATCGTTTTGGGGCTTTTTGATAAAGGGATCGATGAAGCCTTTGAGGTTAACGACACTTTCTTATCTCTAATAATTGAAAACTTGGAGAAAAAAATACTCCTCGCTTCGAAATTTATAATTGTTGAAACTGGTTTTTATAATTTGAATAAACAGACAAAATCATTGGAGAACATTATTGGGGAGGAGGAGACTGTGTTAAATCAATAAAAGTAACACGAACAAAACACATAAAGCAAAAAAACAGACAAACATTCACGGTAGGCTTTGTAAAGATATTAAAAGGCTTTGTCTTCGTAAGTGGTATTTGTTACTTTATAGCTTTCTAACAAATAAGAGGTATGGCTCACTTAAAAAAATATATACTTTTGATTAAAGTAATTTAAGTACTTTTTAATTCTTTCATTTGGGAATATTCATTTTTCAAATTATATTATAATGTAAATAATTCGATGTTTTTTGATATATTAACAAAGTGATTATATGTAATATCTTATAGAGGTTAGCTAAAAACTAAAAAAAACTTTTTTACAAAAAATTCGTATAAATTAAAGGCGACAAATATATTTTACTTGCCGCGTAAGTCGTCTACAAATAAATATAAAAAATTACGGAAAAAGTTCACTTGGGGGGGGGGGCGTTAAAGTATAATGATTTTTCGATAAAATTATAGTAAAACCAGTTATTTTTTGGCGATAAAAACGAATTTCTGATAAGAGTTTCTCAAAAGGATTTTTTGAAAATTTGAAAAAATTATTAGTTTTTTTTTTGAATTTTTTCTTCTTGATTTGACATATTTCTTTAAATTCGACTACAAACACACATGTTTTAGTATGAATTGTGTTTTAATTGGGCCTTCAAGTTTTTTTATATGATTTATTTTTTATGTAAATACCCAATATTTTCCACAATTAAATACGCCTTTGATCAATTAACATAGTTAATGGTAAAATTCAACAAATTTTGTGGATATCGTGTCAAACTTGATCATATTTAACTCTTTACTTCGTCTAAAAAAACTTTTCTATTTCTCTCAAAATACCTCATACACACTAACACACCAGATATTTTTTAAAGCTCGGGTTTGTGGTGCTTCTTTAAACTCAAATGAGTATCGTCGATCTCAATAAACTCATCAATATGTTTAAATTTTTTATTTTTTTTACCTAAAACAATTTTACGAATAGCCTCTAAAACTCAATTTTTTGATCGATATTTGATGTTAAATTCATAATTTATACGTAGGTCGGTCGTCTACTAACACCATTCGCATTCGCTTAAAAACATTCATTTATGTTTTAAGGGTAATTTAATACCTTCAAAAAACAAACAATATCTATGCGATCTTTCAAAATTTTTGCATATATAAGACTAACAAACCCAAATAAAAACGTCTTTCTGAAGAAAACGCGGAAAAACACTTTTTTACACAAATTTTATAATTTTTAAAATTTTTAATTTGACTCTTATTCATGAAGAATTAAACATCGGCGTCGAGAAAATTCGACTTTTCATAAAATGACTTGCTTGTTTCCATGGTCTCTTTTTATTTTTAATCATACTT
>SBJP01000357.1:0-16642 GCA_014805705.1 Cucumispora dikerogammari | reverse complement strand
TAAATAAGAGAACACCGCGCTAGCAGAACTCGATTTCTCATAAATTTCTATGCCAGAATACATGGTCTGTTTTTATTTATATTAAAAAAAAAGGGGGGGCTATAAGCAATTTTTGCCAAAACTCGTTTTCTAGACAAAACCAAAAAATAGGGCAAAGATTTGTCTCATTTATGTGACGAACTGTATAGTAATACATCGACATTAAAAATAGTTCAATATTATAATTAGAATATGAATGATGTTGATGTATTCGATTAAAAGATAGAAACTTTTTAATACAACAGAGTGTCTAATCGGTGAATCTTTTAATTATCTCTATTTATTATAAACGTTTTTTAAGCAATTTATACATTCTATATATCGAAAAAAGTTAGGGTACTACAGAAGACTTGAGTTTGATCTTAAAATAGGCAAGTATGTGTGTTAACGAAAAAGTTCAATGACGAGCAAAAAGAATCAACAACTGATGCTAAAAACAAAAAAAATGTTGTTTCGTGCGACAATGTTGTCAAAAAAGCTGAAGAAAGAAAAAACAACTTATTTCCCTTGATAAGCGAGGTTTTTGAATATTGTGAAGAGTTTCATGTAAAACCAACCACTGTGGTAAGATCAAGATGTTACAGCTGTTACAAACTAGAACTATCAACAAAAATCAATAATTATTCAAGATATGTGAAGTATCGCTATGTAATACGAAATGTTGTTAGGTCAAATGGCACTTTAAACAAACAGACAATGAAAAAGATGACAGTGTATCAAACAGTGAAAAGATTTTCAAGAGTAAATTTTGTTTAAAGTAAAAATTTTTTTATAAACAACCTAAAACTTTGTAGAACCGCCTATTATACAAACGTTAAGTCGCGCCAGGTTTTTTTACTCTAAACACTTATATTATCATAAATAAAAACACCATATGTTTTCTTATTTTTTTGAATTTTCCTGACTTTACACAGCGTCTTATGTGTGCTGTGTTATGTTAACGTTTTTCTGTTTTGTTAGTTCTTTGATCAATGGAATATCTGTCTTATATTTTGTTTTTGTCAATCTTATTATGGGAAAAATATGTTCTATAATTTATTTTTTGCTATTTTAGTATGAGACATATATGTTTCATAATTTGTTTTTCGTTATTTTATTATAGAACATATATGTCTCTTTTTTTCTCAAAGAGTTAATATTCGATTATATTTTTTTACTTAAAAATCAAATGCGTTCTTTTTACAAGCCGAAGCGCTAATAAACTAAAAAACGCGATCTATGTAACTTATACTCTATATCACGATAAATGTGTGTTAAACACGTCTTAGTATTTGATATCTTTGCCTTTCTTTTCAAAAGCTATATTTTAAAAAAAAAATTTGTTGATTTTTGATACAAATGCGTTCAAATTGAAAATGTCGCGCTGAATAATTTAACTTTCAAATCATCAAAAAAAAAATACTGTAAAATAAAATCTTAACACGGAGGAAAATCTCTTGCATTGTGATATGTATGTTTCTTGAAAGGAAAAGCTTAAACATGAAATAAATAAAGATAAAACTAGAAAAGTATTTCATTTAAAACATTTAAATAAGATATTCAAATAACTTTTTTGATATCGTCGCACTTTTTGAAAAAAACTAGTTTTTTAGTCATCTTGCTTTTATCACACATTTGTTAAGACAACTATCTTTTTAAGATTATTATGAAAAACGTTTATATCTAAAAAAAATGTAATAAATTACATAGCTAAATTTATTTCGGCGCTCGTAGTCTGTAAAACATGTCAAAATTGGGCTAAAGTTGATATTGTTTTTTCCCTTTTTATCTTATAATATAAAAAACAGATATAATAAAAAGATCTATTAAGATGTGATTAATTTGATATAGTGTGCGAAAAATTTTTAATTTTTAGTAAACTTCTATGTTTTGAATGGAAAAGTTTTTGTAAAGGTTGAAAAAAGTCTATGTTTTTGAAACCAAAAAATATTCTGATGGCTTGGTGTAGCGATGTAAGTTGTTGAAATGCAATAAAAAACAAATAACTATTGGAAAAAAAAATTAGTATTGTTTTGTTTAAAAATTTTTTTAAAAAAAATAATTGAAATAATTTACGAATAGTCTATCGCTTCGAAAATTAAATATATTTTTCGCGAAGTGGAAGTGTTTTTAACCACTATAAATTTTGTTTTTCTTTTAATTCGAAATAAAATAAAAAATAAGAGCAAAAAGATATATCGTCGAAAACGACGAAACAACTGTTACAAAAAGAAAATTTTAAAAGGGCAGAATTAATGAACCCTTTCCTTTGGTGTGTTAATGTTGTGTATGCCGAATACACAAAGAGTTCTTATTTGAATTGCCTCGTGTAAGGAACAAAGCGGCCTTACACAGTATAGTCAATAAACACGTTGATAAGCGTTCGAATATTATTATAGACGAGATAAAAAGTTATAAAGTTTTTAACAAAAATTTTTTTCTAGCAAAAAAAACTAGGCCACAAAAAAAATTTTATGTGTTCTGAAAACTCTTTAAAACACACTCAATCAATAAAATTTATGTGAGATGTATTAAAAAGATATGTAAAGAACTATGGAACGAACATAGGAAAAAATCTTGCTTCGTTAATTTTGAGTTTAAATACAAGAGAACTGAAAAAGATATTTTTGCGAGTTTTACGCACACAATAATGAATTAAACGCGTTTAAATAAATCATTTTCTGCTACTTATTTTTTTTTGAGTTAAAAAAGGGAGGAAACGAAACCAACTTTAGCCCAAAGTTGTTATACTTATATTTAAATGTATAATAAATTAAAATAGAAAATAAAAATATATTAAAAAAGATCCAATTTAACTCTTTGCCCCCGGATATTACACTATTGTAATATGGCAAAAAGCAGTTCCCTCCAGATATTACACTATTGTAATATGGCAAAAAGCAGTTCCCCTCAGATATTACACTATTGTAATATGGCAAAAAGCAGTTCCCCCCAGATATTACACTATTGTAATATGGCAAAAAGCAGTTCCCCCCAGATATTACACTATTGTAATATGGCAAAAAGTCGTACCCTACCTTTATTTGAGAAGGTTTCGCCACAAAATTTTTGTTTCAATTTTAAAGTTTACCTTGTGATAATAATCTTATATAAATAGGACTCATGTAAAAACTTAAAAAATTTCAAAGCTTATTTTAAAAAAAAGCCTTGTTCAGCGTAAAACTAAAAAAAATTTGAATCCTTAATTTGAAAAATTATTTCAGTTCGCGTTAAACATTGAAAATTTTTTGTGGTTTAAAAAGAAGAAAAAATTTAGTCCGCGTTAAACCTGAAAATTTTTCAAACGGAATATGAAAAAAAAATTTAGTTCACGCAAAACCTTAAAATTTTTCAAACTGTAATTTCAAAAAAAAACATAGGTCCACGTAAAACTTTAATTTCAAAGAAAACCTAAGACGCCAAAAACTATTAGATGTTTATGAAACATTAAATACAAAAAAAACTTCGTAAGCAAATAAACAAAAATGTTTAAAATTTTAATTGCAAAAAAAACTTTAGTTAACGTAAAACCTAAAAAAATTTTAAGCTTTAGTTTCAAAAAAAAAATGACACACGTAAAACCTTAAATTTTTTTCAAAACTTGAAAACAAAAAAAACTTTAGCTCGCTGAAATCTTAAAAATATTTGAAACTTTAATTTTGAAAAAAACTTTGATCACGAAAAAACGAAAAAATTTGAAACTTAAATTTGAGAAAAAAAATTAGTTCCCATGACACATGAAATTTTTAAAAGCTTGACTTCAAAAAAATAATGATCTATTAAACCTTAAAGGTTTTTCAAGCATTAACCCTTCGCCACCTTCTATCCTAAATCTTACACTATCGTAAGATGCAGCACTAACTTCTATATCTATTCTACGCTATTGTGGGTTGAAAAAATTCAATTCTCTTACGAATCTTATTCTATTTTAAGATATAAAATTTATGTCCTTCTCAAACCCCGGTATTATAGAACAGAATAACCACTTACGTTTAGATCTAACATTGTACTACTATGAAAAAAATTTCGAACTGTTTCTTGTTTTATTCTTTTACAAAAAGTTGCCTCCTCGTACTATGATATTAATTATGTAAGGCTCTATAATTTAATTAAGCAAAAACATTCCAATGTAAACAACAAAAAAGTAAGTAGATTTTTGTTTTCTTGCAAATGATGAGTAAGAACACATTTCATTTATCGCTTTTGCGCCATTTGGTGTCAAAAACCATTTCTGAACCCTCTAAAGCTTTTTTTCAATTGATAAATTTTTAAAAATATCAGTTGTCTTGTTCGTATTCTTTTAGTTTCGTGCCATAAGCGATATTAGTACGAGTGTTTGAGGTCTGTCAAGGAGTGAAAATAAAAAACAGCGATATCAACTTTTTGATTTTTTTTTTACCTAATTATATTATAGTGTGTTTTCGTTTAACTAATATTATAGAGTGCGTAATATATAAGTACCTATATTTTATCTCACTGATTTTTATCATTTTGTTATTTAAAAGAACTATTTTATTATTCAACAACATCTTTTTAAATATATAGCGTTATTAAAAACAAAATATCTCTTAAATAAAAAGACGCTAATAAAAAACAAAAAGACACATTGACTAAGAAAAAGTATTTAATAACTCAATCAAAAATAATTGAAAAACTTATTTTCTCGAATTTAAGTCTGCAAAAAAAACATCTAGTAATCTCCATGAAGAAAGACAAAGAATCCACAACATCAGAAGAATCGACCAATAACAACTGTGGAGCAACGCTGTCCGAAATATTTGGAATAACTTTGGATATCGACGAGTCTTCAGAACTCATAGAGAATAAAGTAGGTGAAAGTTTTTTCCAAGAGCAGCTTTCTAACGAAGTTCCAGTAATTGAACTTTGTGAAAAACTTGATTTTTCGGGGAAAGAAAAACTTTATACAGGCAGTGCTAAAACTCCGTTTGAACATTTCCAATTGTTTTTAAGTAACGATTTTTTCAAAATATTAACAATTATGACAAATAAACATGTTATAAAAAAAGGAAAACAGTGTGATAAAATAAAAACATCAGAAATAAAAACATATATTGGGATAAGATTCTACATGTCTATATGTAAACTTCCCTGTTACGATATGTATTGGGAAACGAAAGAAGAAAGTTTTGGGCAGGTTGTTATTTCAAGAGCTATGACTAGAAGCCGGTTCGAAGCTATAAAGTCTAATTTTTCAATATATGACGTTGATGATAATTTTACAAAAAACGACTCAACCTTAGCTGATAAAGCAATTTTATATTTTAACTCGGTCTTTGGATCTAAATACTCACCAGGAAGGGATCTAAGCATTGATGAAGGCATATGTTCCTGGAAAGGCAAATTGAGGTTTAAGACATACAACCCACAAAAACCCGATAAATACGGGATAAAACTATATATGCTCTGTGACTCAAAAACAGGCTACACGTTAAAGTTTACTTTATGTAGTGGTGGTAAGACAATAAATGAAACAGTCTTAGATCTACTTGACAATTATTTTGAAAAACTCCATATTATATATATGGATAACTACTATAATTCTATAAAACTTACAGAAGTACTGCATGAAAAACACGTTTATGTGTGTAGCCCTTTAAGAGCTAATAGGGGTTTTTCAAGAGCTTTTTAAGTTAAATTTAGTGGGTTAAAGAAAGATCAGATATGTTACGAGGTCAATAAAAACCATATCGTTGGGGGTTATTATGACAAAAGGCAAATCCGATTTATAACTTCATTCTATGAACCAAAAAACATTTTAACATCAAAATTGGCCAAGACGACAAAGATCGAAAAAAAGGAAAAAAACAATAACATACGTTAGAAAAGATAAAAAAATGCCATTAGCATTAAAAAAATATAATGAGTATATGGGAGTCAATCGATCTTTGCGACCAAATGACCAAATACTATTCGTTTGCGACAAAAGCACAGTCATGGATAAGAAAGATTGCTTTTAACTTTTTAGAAATTGCATTATATAATTCGTTTGTATTGTATTGTAAAAACATAAAAAAATTACATTATTAGAATAAAAAAAACAGATAACAAACATTCTGTTGTCGGTTTGTAGAAACGATAAGGGAAATAAAACAATAGAAGAAGATGAAAAGACGGCTGTTCTTTTTGAAAAACCAATATTGGATAAAGAAAAAGAGAAATATATACAGCTGGGATCTCTAGAAAAATTCGTTATAAACAAAAAAAACAGTTTAAATATACACACACCAAAAAAAACGAAGAGAATTCTGACACTAACAGACATATAGTTATGTGGTCTTCGCATAAAAGGGCGTGTAAACAATGTTATAGACATAATAAAGCTCCTAAACTCGTTTCGACCTATTGTGATACATGCAATATGTTCTTGTGCGTCAAGAAGTGTTTTCATAAGCACCATTTAAGTAAAATTTAAATTTTTTAAGTTTTTAAAACCTGTCCATGTAGTATAATTACAGTGTTTTCTACAGGTTTATAAGTTTTCAATGAGGTTTTATACTATTCCGATCTTTTTTTGACACCCTATAACAAGGTTTAGATAAAAGACAAGTCGCTGTTACTAGAGTATAAGTCAATATCAAACATTTTTAAATTTCGGTATGTTTTGTCTTTTTATATAAACTTATATTTACATTCTCTTTAGGATAAAGATAAATTAATTATATTTAGATAGAAATTCTCAAAAACTGTCTCAAACTCTATTAAAGTATCAACTGATAGTTAAAACGCCAAAGTAAAGAAAGTTAATGTCAAAACGACGTAATAAATAGTGCATCGTTTTCTGTTTAATCAATGTTCTCTCTAATTGTTTTCAAATTTTAAGACATATCGTTTTTATTAATATTTATAAAGAAAATACAAGAAAAAACTCGACTAAATAATTGAAAAAAAAATACTAAAATTATAAAAAAAAAATAAAAAAAACAAAAAAAAAAGATAAAAAAATAGAAGAAAAAAAACAAGAAACTCCCCCTCGGAGGGCAAAAGGTTAATATAGTTAATTCTTTGAAAAGAGAAAGGAGGAGGTATGCCTGTAGCTTGAAACGTTTAGTTTAATATATTAAACTTTTTTTCTTAGAAAATAAAAAAAAGATTTTGCGTTTCGATAAATAATTTTTTAAAGCTGTTTTCTTTACGTTGTTGTTATAAAACAGCAACAAACGATTAAAAACAATCAGAACTGAACTATAAGCTGCTTCTAACGTCAGGAAATTATATACAGTGCTCCTTCTATTATTCCCACCCTCTGTTTATTTTCAGCTTCTAATATTTTTCATTAAAAATATTTATATTGAATTTATTTAAAAATTTTTTAATGTTTTTCGTTTTCTAAAAATTTTTATTTTTTTGAACCCGTGAAAAGCAAAAATCACAAAAAACTGTTGATAAGAAATGTGAGATTATTGAATATTGTCACCAATATTCAAATTAAAAACTCAAGAATTTCTGAACAGTTTTTTTTGAAGTTTATGTTGTTATTAGTAGAAGTTTCATAAGGAAATTATTGATAATAGAGAAAAAATAAAATTATGCAAGTGCAACAATACAAAACTAATAGCTAATGAAAAAAATATTAAATTAAACGACTGAACAAAATATAAAAAGATTATATTAAAACCGTAGAGTCGAATGATAAATTTTACACAGATAAAACACTTCAATTCAAAGCGACAAAGATATCAAGCGCACTTTTGAATTCAGAAATCGATAGTAATAAAAAAGACATGCTGAGAAAGTTTAAGGCATCTAACGGCTAGCTTCAAAAAAATTTAACAGAGACACAAAATATTTTTTAAAACATGCAGCGGTAAGGGTTTTAATCAAAATTATGAAACGTATAACGTCTATGTCGGAGGGTTTCAAAAAAAACATGTTTTACCAAGGTTGTGATGTGTTTAATTGTGGCAAAACAGCACTGTTTTATCGACTAGTCCCTTCTAAAAGTTTAGTGTCGAAAAAAAAGAAATGATATAAAACAAACTAAGAACTGCTTCACTATTTTATTGTGCTTCAACAAAGGTGGTTCTAAAAAACTAAAACTTTCTGTAATTGAAAAGTTTAAATCGCCCAGTGCGTTTAAAAGCTTTAAACCTGTATCTTTTTATTTATAGAAATGATCAAAATGCATGGACGACTGCTGTAAAGTTTAATAGATGAATGAATAAGTTAAATCTCACATTTAAAAATAGTAGAAGAAAAATACACATGTTTTTAAATAATTTCTCTAGACATAAGCCGCGTTGTACTTACTCTAATATTGAAATATGTTTTATACCAAAAAATTCTTTATCGAAATTACAACAGTTGAATGCTGAGATATCAAAAGTTTTAAAGCTAAATGTTTTATTATCAGTTGTCTAATATAGTTTCAAAAATCACATCTGCCATAAATGCAGAAACTTTTTATAAACAGTCTAGTCTAAAAGATGCGCTTGTTTATATATCATATGTATAAAAAGATGTGATCTCAGAGACTCTCAAAAAATATTGAAACAAAAGTTGATATATAAGATGAAACAAGTAAAGATGTATTTTGACATAGATGCTTATATCGATTTATGTTCACACTTTAATATTGTTTTTTAGCAGTTGAAGTTAAAATCCTTTCATTAAAATTAGACAAAACAAAATAGATTACTCAAATTCACATCTCAAAACAGTAAAGAAAAACTTAGCGGGTATAAACAAAACAGAATTCAATATTCTAGATCATGATATTAAATTTGCGCTTAAATTTCAGAATGTTAGAACAGAGCAGGCATTAAAATCGTTGAATGATATTAAAGCTTGTTTTTTTTGCAAGCGAATATATACCAAAACTAGTAATAAACGGCTTAAAAGTGCCTAAAAAAATCCTACTAAAAAGAAAATTTCGCATACATAATAACTTGCTCAATAATTTTAATAGAGCTTAATAGTTTTCTTAAATCTTTTGTTTACAACATAATTATATAGGCTTCTATGGTTTCCCTCTAATATTTTCCACAATTTTATTTTCCAAATATGAATTTTATTAGAGGATACTCTGTATTAGTTTTTTATGCATTTTTTGTGTTATTTTCAGCTCAGAATACACATTATATTAAATCTAGGTTTAACAGGGAGCACTGTTTTTTTTATTTTATTAAAATGTCTTTATTTTTACGACTACACAATATGCGTTACTAAAAAGCTCAGTAAAAAAAACCATTTAGAAATTATTGTAGTTCATATGTTTCGCACAAAAAACACCAGCTTCAAAAAAGTGTTTATTTAATAAAAAAAAATATAAAGTACAGAACAAACAAATATATCAAAAAAAAACTTTTAACAATATCAAAACGTTTTAAGAGGGGCGTGTTTAAAAACATTAAAAACGCAAATATGTTTACGCTACTCTTTTATATTATTGCTTTTTTTTAATTATTCCTTTATATTCTGACTAATTCATTGTCTAATCCTTTTAGTGTTTTATCTCTTGATAACTTTATTTTGTTTTATTTATTGTTTTTTTATTGTTAATTACATTGACTTATTTTTAATGCTCTATAATAAAGGTTTTTTTTTTCGTTGATCGGTTTTTTTTCGCAAACAGTTTTTTGTGCTTTAGCATTTTCTTATTTAAAAATTCTAAAGAAGCAAAAATGTTTTTCGAAAACAAAAAATATTTTATTTGAACAACCCCTTTTTTTTGAACACTGTATGTACACTAAATGAGAGGCAGCTTTTTTAGATCCAATCTGAAAATTTAATCTAAAACAACTTCACTAAAAACTGCGTACTTTGAGATTAGAATTAAATAATTTCAAATCTAAAAATTTAAACTAAAATACTCGGTTCTGCAAATCTAATCTAAAAGTTTGAAGTTTTAGGACAAGCTTTAAGAACTTAAACGAAAAAAAAAAAGAAACATCAAATTGAACTTTAAGAATCGTCTCATCAACACACGATTTTTAAAAAACGATATTAAAGTTCTAACTAAAAAAAACTTGGCTTTTTGTTATGAAAAATTAATACTTAAAAAATAAAAAAAGTTTTTCATTATACAAAACTAAAAAACTATGCTTTAATTGTGCTTTAAAATCAGATCTTTAAAACTTGAATTTTAATCGACCAAATAAAGTATTTTAAAAAATCAGTTGAAAAAAAAACACTCAAAGAAAAACACACATTAAACTTGCAAGATAAATTTTTTCTTAAATAAAACTTAAAAATGAACTTAAAAAAACTAAAGTTGTAAATCCAAATTTGAAAGCTCAAACAAAAAAAACCGAAGATAAAAATCCGAAATTTAAAATCAGAACTTTAAAAAACAAAACTTTTTTTTTGAATGTTTAAATGTAACTAAAAGTTTGCTTCACGAAAACAAAAATAGATAAATGAAACTAATAAAAAACAGCAATTGAACAGTGAAAATGAAAATACAGACCCAATTGCCCAGTTTTAAAACTTGAAATATTAATATTAGATTTTAATTTTTGGTTTTGTCTACTAATAATTTCAGCTTTAACTTTTAAGTTTAATTCTTATAAAGTTGTCTTTTTAAGTTTGTTTTCAAGCACAATTTTTCAAGATTTGTTTTTAAAACACGATTTTTCAAATTGGTTTTTTAAGAAGCGGTTTTTTAAAAGCAATTTTTAAAGATTGGCAGCTCTAAATTGAGGTTTTTAACAAGCGCTTAATGTTCTGACATGCAAGTTTTTTTTTTCAAGATCGTATCGACTTAAAGTTTTAAATCTTTTTTTAATTGAATTTTACAAACCGTGGCTTTAAGTTAGTATTTTATAATCGTGCTCATACTTTGTTTTTGATGTTTAATTCTTCAGACGTTTTTTTAGATTTTATTTTTTTAAAATAAAAGTTTTAAAGAGTTTTACTAAATAGTATTTTTTTTAGAATTTTTAGACTCTAGTTTTATTGTGGTTTTTGGGTTTAATTTTTTAAATATTATATTCAAATTCAATTTTAAATACAATAAATCCAAATTAGATTTTCAAATTTGATTTTTTAAGTTGAATTTTTTTGAACGTGTTTTCAGGCTTGAAACTTTTAAAATTATTTATATTTTATTTTCGAGTTAGAGTTTCATGATTGTTTACTTTGTCTTAATCTTTATTTTCATATATTTGTCAGGTTTTTATTGTTCTCTTTTTTTTTCCGTCATTTATAGTTCAGCTTTTTTTGTTCTCTTTTTTTGTTTGGTTTTTCAGATTTAGTGTTTCAGATTTTGGTTTTTAGTTTCGGTTTTAACGTCGTTTTTTAGGTCGAGTTTTAGGTTTGTTTTTTTAAGTTCTAGTTTTCTGATTTGGATTTTAAAGTAGGTTTTCAAGTTCGCTTTTTTAGATTAGGTTTTTTATATTTAGTTTTTTTAAGTCGTTTTTATCGCTTCAAGTTTTTCGTTGGATTGTACTAAAACTCTTGTTTTTGTTTAGTGGCTTTTCGGGGGTGAGTTATCACAAAAGTTCTTTAAAGAAAATTTATAAAAAACTACTGTTACTTTGAAAATATATTAAATAAAACAAAATCAAAAAAGAAAAACTGTCAAACAAAAAAAATAATGAAAGTAAAAAAAATAATATTAGAAAAAACAATAGACTTAAAAAATCAATGATTAGAAAAAAATGCTAAGCCGAAGAAAAATGATAGAAGAAAAAAACAATATTTTTTTTAAGAACTAAAAAAAATAGACTATTGCTATGGAAATATAAGCAATGATAGTCTATGTACTTTTTTCACATCAAATCGGTTTAGTGTAAAGTTTTACTTAGTAAAATATGTTTTTTAATTTAATATTGCGTTGAATTATCTTTTCTAATTGTTTTTTAAATAAAGCGGTGAGCAAATAAAAACGATAAAACTTTATGAAAGAAAAATTTAGAACAGCTTTATTTTTGAAAAAGAAAATATTTGCTAACCCTTTTTTTTTTTCTAAACATAAAGAATAAACTAGAAAATAAACGTTGTTAATTAAAATATTTTATTTGTAATTTATTAAATTTAATTTAATCATGCCACACCTTGTTTATGTCATTATAATATAGTTATTGTTTAATAAATAACCTTTGCGCATGACAAATATATAATTTTAAATACTTTTTAAAAAACAAACTGAACGATAAAAAATATAGATAAAAATGGTTTTTATTGATTTAAGCTCTAGAAGTCGCTTAAAAAAAAAGATTAAATAAAAGATTTTCACTTAAAGCGACTATAACATATAGTATGAACGAAATGCTTAGTTCAGTTTTATTATATAATAAGAATAACTTAACAATATATATGTTGCGTTTAATATGTTTTTACTTAAAAAAATATGAAAAACCGCCGATAGTCGCATTATGCTCACTTGAAATATTTAATCTCATACCAAAGATTATATATAGATAAACTGGGTTTAAGTGTTAGTTTGTGACTGTTTTATATGTTCTAATATGTTTAATTTTTTTTTTGTAGCTTCTATGGTTTCAATATAAAAGACAATTATTCAGCCGTTTTTTTTAATATGCAGCGAAAAAAAATTAATAAAGTGTAATTTGTGATCTGTGCTCGAAAGATTGCTTTAAAAAAGAATAAAATGTAGCTTAAAAAGATCAAAAGAAATGTA
Source organism: Cucumispora dikerogammari (assembly GCA_014805705.1). Classification (NCBI taxonomy): domain Eukaryota; kingdom Fungi; phylum Microsporidia; genus Cucumispora; species Cucumispora dikerogammari. The sequence continues at coordinate 4,023 of SBJP01000357.1, read as the reverse complement.
TGTTTTAATTGAAATTCTTTATATGCAGTCCTTATTATGCAAATCTCTCTTACATGATCAAATAGGGTTTTATAAAACTTGCTCTTTCGTTTGTCCTCGGTCTTTACTTCTGTTTTTATGTCATATTCACGTTATTGGTCCTTTTTACAAAAATTATGTTATTATACTCGTTTTCATTGAGAACAATAAATACGTTATACCCCACTGAACCAGATGTTTCATGACGATTTATCCGTTTTGATTTCTAACCACAACAAAACCTTTGAAATGTAAAAATAAATATTGCATTATATGTTTTGAGACATTTTCTCCCGCCATAAACAAAATACAATACAACAAGATTTTTTTTATTAAAATGACTGTATCAATAATATGTGTTGTTTTAAAAGAAATATCACCTATTATATCGCTTTTTTTATACTCTTATCTTTCTCATAGCTATACAACATTCGGTTCTTACTTTTCATTTAAACGGTTCAAATTTTCTAGGATAGATTTAATATAATCTTTATTTGCAAAAAAACTGTTATTGTTTTTAGAGTATCATAAAGATTCAAAGCAACTTTTCTGATTAAATTATAAGGATTGTTAGTGTAGTTTTATCTGCGCAAATATTCTCTTTTTATTGTCCTTCTCAAAAGAGCCATAATATTTGTTAGTTTTTCCTCTTGTATGGCATCTTGATACACAACGAATATAGTTTCAAATATAAATATAATTTTTTTTATTATATCAGAACATCCGAGGCTAATTAATTGTTGATATTTAAAACACTTTACGAATTTATACTACTTGTTTTAAATATTTTTATTATAAACCTTTTGTTTTTTTGAAAGCAATATGGACGATATTAACTGTCGTTTCTATTGTATTTTATCAAAAATAGCTGTAATATATTTATTGTTTTTTTCTTCTTCTTCTTGAATTTTTTTTATCGTTAAATTGATGTTTTTATTGAGAACTGAAACGGAAGCTAACAAACGAAACAAAGCTGTAGAGAAACCAACATATGAAGTATCATGTTTATCACAGTAATGACTGTTTTCTATTATAGATTCGGATTTTTTTTTGAAAGTATGTTTTTCTTGATCTTTGGACAGATCTGTAGGCTTTTCTTGACTATTTAAATATGTTTTTTTTAATTGTATATCAACCAAAGAAGTAATCACAGAACATAGATTTTGCTGAACTGTTTTAAAATTGTTTATAACATCATTTATTTTTTCATTTGCAGTTTCAATATTGAATGATAAAATTTCGTGATGTTCGGTATATAATTTACGAAAGTATATAGAACAAGTGTTTTGTTTTTGTATAGGAGAATAGAATTCAGTATCATATAAAGAAACATTTGCCATCTCATTGAATAGTTGTTCAGTGTCACTGGTTTCTTTATCTTCAGTGTCATTTAAACCCGTTTCTTCTTTTGGACCATTAAAAAACATTACGGTAATTGTGCAGACAGTTTTTTTGTTTTTTTCAAGATGTTTCTCAAGTATTTCTTTAACCTTTATTAACTCACTTTCAAGGGTTTCATACTCGTGAATAGTACACTCTTGATATTTTGTTAAAAAATTGCGTAACATCCCATCGTAAACACTGGGATCACGAGATATATTGTTCTCGAACTCATTCTTTGTGAACACTATGAGATCTGTTAATTCGTCTCCAGCTTTCATTGATTCAACTGCATTTCTCAACTCCTCTTCAAAGCCCCTTGTTCTGTATATAGAATGAGTAATACACAAAGTAATAAAGATTTTGTTTAAAATTGGTGAAAATAAAAGTGAAATGTTCTTAATCTGATTATGACTTAGTGAACTCCCCGTTTGCTTTTTTAAGAGATCAGATATTCGAACTTCTAAAATACACATATAATCTATCTCGATGTTTTCTAGTAAGTAAGTTGATATTTCCTCGCTAAGTGATTTAATAATTAATGAAATTTTTGTTTTAAAAGAAAGCGTGTTTTCATCTATTATGTCTTTATTTGTATTTTTGCTTTGTCCTGAAATAATATCTGCTATCTGTCTATCTTGAAGCAGTTTTTTTTCTATAAAGTCTCATATGATTTCTGCCTTGATTTCATATACAACAGTATGTTTGTTATCTAATATATTAGATGAAATTCTAACTGCGGTATCACTATAGTCTGTATACCAAGCTATAGGCATCGAAGAGTGTTCTTTAAAACATCTTATTTCTGTAGAGAACAAGAATAGAAATAATATTAACAAAAGATATTGATAAAATAATGGTCTGCTTTTTTTAGTACTGAAGGGTTTTTGTTTGCTTAGTATATTCGTTTTCTGTGTAATTGACAAGTTTTTTCTAATCAAATAGTTTCCAGCTATCGGTTTTGAGATATACATGATCAATTTTGATATAGTAAATATTTATAGACTGAAAATTAATAAATTTCTAGAAAATAGAAAACAAAATTCATCTTAATCGTAAACTGATATTTGAATAAAGCAATTTGATTAATTATGGCACGCAATATATTTTAAAAAAAAATAAAATATATTGTTTCTTTAATTGTGCTTTTTTTGATTATAATTTTTTGTCAAAAAGTCGTTTGTTTATTTGATATATTTTATATGTTTTTTTAGCTGTTTTGTACAGTTTTGAATTAATTTTGACATTTTTTCAATCAGTTTGGTTTTTTTTCGTTCTTTGATTGCTTTCTTTTAATAGTTCTGCCCATTTAAAAAGAAATAAATAAATTATTAAAAGAACAAAAAAATGTGATTCGTCGTTTTGTTCGTCACTGCTCCCTTCGCCCAAATGAAAATATAAATTAAATAAAAAACTATTTAATTTAGAGAATTGACAGCGTTTAGACGAATTGGAATAGAAGACTACACAGCTAAGCTTTTATTGACAAAGTATTATATCTATTATATAAACTAAAATAGATTCAAGAATAATTAACTAAAAAGACCCGAAATAATTTAATGTAAAAAAAGATTACTTGTTAAGCAATTAAATAGTTCAGAGAAGTTTTGCAGTTGTCAGTTTACAGAAGCAAAGAATAAATAGATTCTGTTTATTTAAAATTTTTTAATTATATTGCTCTATGTTTTTTCTATTATTACAATTAAAATAGAAACCGTTATAATTAAATAATAAAAAAGAAAAGTTGAGAAGAACAAGACAATCGCTGACAGTAAATAAAAACTTTTAGCATAGTTGGCTGAAAAAATGTCAGAAAAATCGAAAAAGTGTTTAAAATCAATAACAATATATATGAAAAAACCAATAGTCAAAGCTTAACACAAACTTTAAATATATTGAATGATAGATATTATTTAAAGGTCTGCTGATTTATTTAGAAAATAAAACTCTCATTTTATTTGTTCGCTTTAATATTCGCAATAGTATAATACGAACTGTCTTTATATATGTTTTTTCTGCAAATTCTTTTTGTCAATTTTTTTGTATGATAATATTTAAAGAAAATAAGTTTATATAAAAAGTTTTTATATTATGTTTTTTTTATAATATTTTTTATTTGTTATAAAAACTAAATGTTTTTGTTTATTTTTGATTTGATAAAATATCTTATGTATTCGGACTATTTTAAACTAATGATTTTGATATGTATTTTTGAATTATAAAAATAGTGTCTGGAAAAAAAAATATTTGTTTAACATGTAAATAAAAATAATTAGCTTCTCGAACTTAATTAAATGAGATTTTATTGTCTTTTTAAAATTTATTAATTGCGCTTAAATTATTGCATTGGAATCAATGAGACGTTTCTAATAAGCTTAAATCAACTGGTTAAATTTATTGTTTAGATATTGATGTTCTAGACTAAATGTTTTTGACGGAATGAGCTGGTTAAAACGATTTAGTATCTTTTTTTTTACTTAATTTTATAAACTATAGTTTTTTGAAGCGTTTTAAAGTAACGTTATGAAAACTAATTAATAAAGCTTTTTTAAAGTCATTCGTCTGTTGTCAAATGCTTGTTTTTTTTTGCTTATTATTAAGTTTTTTCATTACATAAAAGTTTTA
>SBJP01000356.1:0-16644 GCA_014805705.1 Cucumispora dikerogammari | reverse complement strand
TCTTTTTATAAAATATTCCGAGATTAGTAAACTGTTCATCTTTCGTTATACAACACCTACTGTATCTTAGTTCGAATTTCGAAATTTTTTTTCTATTCACAAAATTTACATATGAGTGCCAACAACTCTCTCCCCAAGATTCGCTGTTTTCGTATAAAAGCTTTTTTACTGTTTTTACTTTTTTTTTTAAACAATATTTTTAAATCTCTTAGGATTTATTGGTTTTTGTTGTATCTGAATCTAAAGTAAATGCGTTTTAATTGAAACATCGGCACTTTTTAGTGGGTTTTATAGTTTGTTAATTTATTTGTGATTACTGAACTTTTTAATTATTATTTATTATGAACATTTATGGTCATGTATAAATTTCCACTTAAAAAAGCCAACATCCCCCTTCGAGACAGCAGTCTCATATACATCCTTTAAGTTCTCTGATGTTCGTTTTCATATATTTACCGTTTTCTCGTCTTATAAGATAGCTACTTTTGTTCCATTTATTAATCACCATGCCTGCTTCATAAAACCTTTCTATTCTTTGCTTGTTAAAGTTATACTTTCTAGCAATTCGAACTCGTGATTCATCTTTTAATTCTTCGATTTTCCCTTTCTTGAACTTTTTTATATAACTTCAATTTTTACTATTTTATAAACTGGCGTCGTAATTTGCTTGGAATGCTTCTTCTGATGTATATTTTTTTCTGAGTGGTAAGTTTTATTGTATTTGTTTTCTATTATTCTTATTTTTTATTCAAGTTTCATTTCTTCTAGTTTTGTATGCTTTCTCTAATCGACCCAATGACCCTTTCTACTCTATCATTAGATCTTTGTTATCCGATTTCTACTTTATAATGCTTTATTCCCATTGATATACAAAGTTCTTAAAATTCTTTACTTACGAATTCTTTTATTGTCACTGACTAAATTTCGGCTATAAAACCATCTCTACACCAATTTTTAAAGATTCCTATGATCGTGCTTGATTTCTTATTTTCTATTATTTAACAACACACATACCTGCTAAAGTAATCTACTGCCGTTATAATATATTTACCAACACTTCTTATATCTATTAGATCTACACCCTCTCTTTCAAAGGGTCTACTTGTTTCTACAAACTCACTACCGTAATTCTTTTTTTCTATTCACCCTTTGACACGTCTCACATCCTTTTATTACGTTTTCAATTTCTAGTTTAATTTTTGGTCAAAAAAACTTTTTTCTTTGTTTCATAATATACTACATAGACCCCCCTATGTAAAAGATTCTCATGGTTCTTTAGTATCATGTCTCTACGTTTAGCCTCTTCCGGTATTTCTCTCTTTTTCCCACTATCAAATTTCCAAAATTGTTTTTCGCTTTTTCTTATTATGTGATTTTCCACCGATCTCTTTCAATTTTCTACTCTTCTAATATTTTTTTGAGACTGATTTCTACTCAATTTATCTACCAGGCCCATATCTTCTCTTTTTACATTTCTAACCTGAAAATTGTATCGTTGAATTTTTTCTATATATCTATTTAATCTATTGTTACTAAAACCCGGATTTTTTCGTATTTGTCCCAGTGCTTTGTTTGTGGTCGCTTTCCAAAGTAAATTTTCTTTCTCTGAGTTCAAAGTTAAATTTTTGAAACCCCCACACAGCCGACAATAATTTTTTTCAGTGATTCTGAATCTTTCTTCTGTTGGCGTTAATTTTCACTAGCGTATTCCAAAGGTCGTAATTCTTCTATAAAGTTTCTTTGTAAAATAACATCCCCAACCGAAGTTAGATGCATCTGTTCTTAGTGTGATATCTCTTTCGTAATCTAAGATGCCTATACTTTCTATGTTTTTTATTTCTTTCTTAATAGTATTAAATTCATTATTTCTATCTTCGTTCCATTCGGATTTTTCTTTTTGTTTTGTTCCACCAGTCACGTGTGCTGTCTTTTTTGAATAATTCTTTATAGAGTTGCTGAACCAATCTGCTATTCCTAAAAAAGTTTGTAATTCTTTTACTGTTTTTGGCATTTCGCGTTTTTCTAGCTTCTATTTATGTTTTCCTAATGGTGATTGACTCTCACTATCTGAGTGTACTTAATTTTGTATTTGATTTTTGTAATACTGAATTTTCTTTTCATCTATCTTAAAGTTATTCTCTACTAATCTTCTTATGACTTTATCTACTATTTTTACGTGCTCATTTCTATATCTTTGTATATATCAAAATATCATCCAGGTAGACTAATACACCATTTCCTAGCAAGTCGTCGGAGATCTTGTTCATAACTCTATGCATTATTATTGGGGTGTTTTTAAATCTCTTTACCATACCATTTTATTCATATACATTCCCATAAAATTCGAAGAACTCTTTTCCTTGTCTTTTTTCTCCGTCTCAATGTAGTTAAACGCCTTCTTTAATCCAAACCACCGAACACTCTGGCCGCTATAGCACTTATAGCTTCTCTCATATTTTGTATTTCGTAGGGGTCTTCTTTAACTAGATCGTTAAGATCCATCAAGTTAGATACTAAACGCACATCACCATTTGGTTTCTCAATAAATCTTATTGGATTTCTTCATTGACTATTCAATTTTCAAATCATTTCCTCTATCCCCAAGTTTAGCATATACTCTTTAACCTTTTGTACTAGAGCCGGAGGTGCAGAACAACCTTTTTTCATTACTTTTTTCCATCATGTGTTGCCTTTTTACATTTTTCTACTTTTGTAAATATCACTTTTCTGTCATCCGTTCCTATTATTTCAGGAAATTTTTTCTTTAGCATTTCAATTGTAGCCTCTGTAAATTTCAACTTTTTAAACGTATAAGCAGAAGAGTCTCGTTTAATCAATTCGATACAGTTTCTCGCGAAATGTTTTGTCTTTCCACAAGCGTAGAATTTTATACTCCAACTCGTTCTCTCTACAAACCCCTTTCTTCTATAAAATGAGTGTTCTCTCTCTCTCTTGTCATCCTTCCATTTTCTTTTCTTAATTCATCAATTCTTTTTACCATTTCTTCTTTCTCTCTTTTTGTTTCTTCTTCCTTCCTTCTGTCTTTCTTTTAATTTCTTTTCTTCTTTTATTTCTTTTTTCTTTAGCTCCCGATTTTTTCGTCAAATTTTTTGTTTACAAAACTGTTCATATCTCCTTTACAGCTTTTTAAGATCTCTTGTTTTAGTTCTATTGAGCATTCTCTATTACTTCTTTTATTTTTTGTACCATTGCCGTTTTCGTGGCAGTATCTTAAAGCCCTAATCAGCCCGGCTTCTCTTCTTAACTCTCTTATTCTTTCATATTTATTTGGTTTAGAACTCTCTTGAGCTACTTCTCTCGTAGGTGTCGCCAAGCGAACATTTATGATCATGAATAAATTTTCACTTAAAAAAATCAACATATTATAAATCTAAATTGTTTTTAGCCGTTTTGTCTGTATTTATTCCATATTGTTTACTTTAAAAACCATAGACAAAGAAAATAAAATGAATATTAAAATTTTTAAAAAAAGACTGTTTAATTATTGCCACCGATTCTTAATGATCGCCGTATATTACTTTTTCGTCTTTTTTAAGGTAATTCTTTTCTTTATTTTAATCATAATAAAGCTCATACAACACAGTTTTAGCGACTATTTTTGTTTGTCTATTTGTTATTTTATCTTTGATTGTAAATGTAGCTTCAAACCTATAAGCGACTTTTCCATCCTCTGCTTTTTTTATCCAGAATAGAGACTTATATAAACTGTTTTGTTTTGACCAACTTATCTTTTTGTTTGTCTCTTTGTCTACAGTATTAATAGATATCTTTTGAGATATACCAAAAACTGTTTTATCTTGTTCTTTCAGAAAATATTTATTGGTTTTAAAAGTATATTTTCCTTCTTTATTATCATCGCTGTACTCCTTTTTTAGACAATAATTTTCAACACCAGGCTTTTTAACATATATTACAAACATTATTAGAGAATCTATAAGCTCAATATCGTCACCAAATGGGCCAATGTATATTTTCGATTCAATATAAATGTTATTTCTTTCATATAAATAATCTAAATCATAAAAAGCCAAATCTTTTAATGCCTCCGAACTCACTGATGTTGCAGATACAATGTCTGTTGTTACTATATTTGCCGGCTTTCTTTTGATATTGAAAGAAGCTGAATTGGAGTAAATAATTGATATGTTTTTGAGAATTGCGAACATGGTGTTTAGTATTTAAATTTTTATTTATAGACGAAAAAAGAAATTTTGCTTGTAATTTTAAATTTAAAAAGCTCTTAAATACGACTCATATGTATTTTCGGTGTTTTGAGTACCCGACTAAAACAAAATTCTTAAAAACATAATTATCTTCTTTTATTCAAATTATTTTATGGATACAAAATATATATGTTTTTTTAAAAAAAATATGAAATAATTTAATAAACATTTTAATTTTTTGGTATGTTTTCTGTTTATTTTTATTTAAGTTGAAGCTATATTGATTTTTTTTTGTTCAATTTTAAAACCCCTTTATTTTCTTTTTTGGGAATATTTTATCAGAATTGATCTTTTAAAAAATATCGATAAAAAACCACTGGTGCTTTATTTTTGATAGACTAGTCTCATATAGCGGCATTGAACGACGCTAATCAATTCGTTTTTTTAGAAGAATTCAAATATATTATATTTTAATATATTGATGTATCAATTTATCTTTTTTTTTTATCGTAGAATAAATGCGAGCGTGCTTTCTCTTATTAAAACCGGCGAGCCTCTATATGGGCAGTAAAACAAACGATTGTTTACTAAACATCACTAACATATAAACACCATTATGTGCTAATAAGTTTTATATATCAAATAAATAATCACATTGAATGGTATGTCAAATATAAACAACTATCATTAGAAAAACGATTCAAAAACAGACAAATAATATCAAAATACATAGAAACGGTTTTTAATTAATAATGTAGTTTTCACCGATAGCTCAACTGTTCAAATACAAACAACTGACAACAGTTATTACGCCGATCAGACCCCTTTTACCAAGATTTAAATAGTCTAGAAGCCACCATTGAACAACTTTTGTATTTTTGAAGATCACAATAATTTTTCATAATTGAAATTTTTTTCTAAACATGAAGATTGTTATAAATAAATTTAAGTATCAAAATTTTGTTATATTGTTTCAAAAACTTTTTTTTCTTACTATTTTATCTTCCACTTATTAAAAAACTGAAATCGTTAAAACCTAATAACCCCCGAAGCTGTTTTCGATTTTTTTAAAAACAAATATAATAAAATAAAAAAAATAAATCAAGGAAAAAACGTCAAGTTGAGCTTTAATTTTAAGCATAAGATAGAAAAAACATTATCCGAGTCGTTCCATAAATATAAATATTTTTAGACAGTCTTTTTTTTTCGTAAATATATATATATATGCTTTTTTATTGGAAAGTTGTTTTCCAGAAAGATTTTTTGAAGTTAAAAGCCGTTTTCAACACTTTTTTTGAGTAGCAATTTATTTTTAAAACTCAGATTCAAAATAGATGAATTAAACAAGTTTTTTAACATTGAAATTAACATTATAGACATAGAAAACTGGATCAAAAAAAATACAAATTAAAAAATCGAACTAATCGAGAACCTAGAACCACAAAGTAGAAAACTAAACCTAAAAAAAATGAGGGCAGGCTAAATTGGGATACTAGCCCGTCACGCTTTTTTGCACCAAAAATTAAAAAAACACCAGAATTGAATTAACTAAACAAAGATCAACACGAAAAAGGACGAAACCTTTTAAACACGTCTTTTTCATGTCGACTTAATTTAAACGCTGCAATAAAACTCTGTAATATTGAATTTATATCTCTGCTTTTTCATATGTCTCTTTAATTTTTCTTACAAAAATTACTTCATTGAGTATGAATGATAGGGTTATTTTTGTTCACAAACCTTATACTATGATTTTTCTAAAAGATAACAAAAAGCACTGTCGTGCCTCAAAAAACTTCTCTTCTCATCAATTATTAGTATTTATTACGTTTGACAAGTCTTTTAAACCTTTCGTATATAATAAGCCCCTTTTTCTTGCAAGTTCATAAAAAAGTTTTTATAAATCTTCAAAGCCCACCTATACACCAAATTGTTTCGGAAATTTCAACATCCTTTTTCTACTTCGTATGCTCCGTTTAATTCATTGCGACAATGTTTACGAAATCCATTTTTGTGTCTTTTTTCTTGTTTTAATATTCATCTGATTATATCCAAAATTGATTTAAGAACATAAAAACCTACTTCCTATGCATGGATAATTTTCCTAATAGGAGTATCCTGCGACCACAGATAAAGAAGAAAAACAATATTTTTAACGCGAGACGTAAACCACAAAAAAGATATTTTCGTATACTAATTACTTGTATAAAACACAGCTTACCCAAACAACCCATATCAAACCACTCTCAACTTTTTTCTCATTTAAAACCAACATTTCTTGACACCTCTTACAGAACTTCTATTTTTCAAAAAACAGAATACTACACATAATTTAAAACAATCGACTCAGAAACGTAAACAGCCCCAACACTGTTTTTCGGTCACATAAAAGCAACTTTTTTTGACTCAAAAAAGAGAGCATTATTTCCAAATTCGGTCGGATTAAAAAACAAAAGTCGAAAAATTAAAGTAAAGAAATTAAAAAATTCAAAAACCGGAAAAAACTGAATCTGAAATACCAAACATAAACTTCGAACTGAAAACCGTTTTTAAAAACTTAACGTAGAAAAAAAATAATAAATTAGAATCCGAAATTTTTATTGCAAAATTAAACTGTATTTTCAAACACTAAAAAACAAGTTGAGCAACCGAGCTTTTAACAAGTCTGAAAAACAAATTGTACTTAGAACACTAGTACAGAAAAACTTAATTAAATAACAGACATAAAAAATACTTTCCGAGGAATTTTAAACGGCGGTCTTGCTAAAGACGCCTATCAGTTCCCTTATTTTAATAAAGTTTTTTCGACACACTGCTTGAATTTCATGTTTTGTTTTTCAGCTCTGCAAGATAAAATTTTATAGATTCTATTTTTTAAAACGTCTACTCGTAGACAAAATATTGCTTAATTGATTCTTTTACTAGGCGCGTGAGATATAGAACGATTTTATAAAACACATTATGCATTAATAGTTTAGATATAGTTTTTGAGTAATATATGAGCCCATGGTGTGGTATAATAGTTTTGTAGATTTATAAACATCGAGGGGTCTAAGTGTCAAGCGGTTTATATATTCAAAGCTATTCTGAGTAGCTAAAATCGGATTCAAGAGAGCATATATGCATATTTATGAGTTATGGTAAAGTTCAATAATAATATAGCGATATTTTGAAGTCGATAGTAACTTTCAAAAATCCTATATGCTTTTTCTCACGGTTAATGCCTGGTTTTAAAAACATATATATATTCATTTTTAGAAGATAATAGTTGTTTTTAAAAACGATTTATGCTTTTTTTGTGAATTTACGGTTAGTTTAAAAAATACATAAATGTTTTTTAATAGATTAGTGGTAGGTTTCAAAAATGCATATAGGCTTTCTTAGGGGGAAAGTGTTAATAGATAATGTTTTTTTCTAATACATTAATAATTTTATATATATTATAGTGTATTTAATAAATATTCTGTTGGAGAATAAAGTATAATAGGACTGGCCCACTTTTTATATATATATGAAATTTTTTTAACAGTCGATACGTGAACCGGGCTGTGTTTTTATATAATAAAAGCGATTGTTGTCGCGTTTTTTAAGATTTTTCTTTTTATTTTTTTAAAGCTTGTGAAATATCGACTTTTCTGATAGTTTTACAAAACTGTTTTTTTTACATATATAAATTTTCATTATACCTTTTCCCAGTCAATAGCGACATTTTCTTTTCCAATAGCGACATTTTCTCTTTTCCAAGATCGACATTTTCTCTTTTTCAATAGCGACATTTTCTTTTTCAATAGCGACATTATCCTTCTGAATAGCGATATCTTAATTAAAGTAATATTTTTTGAATTTAAGTTCTTTATTTAATTTTAAAGACACAATATTCATAAAGATTGGGTTATAGAATTAAACACACCGTTTTAATAAACAAGTGTTTGAATCTGAACAGACTATTTCATTTTTTTAGCGTTTAATTTCTATAAATTAGTAAAACAAAATAATTGGAGAAAAACAACTACTAAAAACGATTTACTGATGTATATAAAAGATTTTGCTCCGAAATTAGTTGTGTTTCTGAACATATATCTAGAATAATCAACACAATCTTCAAAAGCGATTGTTGAAACTTTATTAGAGATTATCTCCATCAAGGCTCTTCCTTCTCCAATCGCCAAACTTGCTTTAACACTATTTTTAATTTTTGAAAAAGAATTTTATATCAGATTCAACATATAGGAGTAGACAAATAAAAACTTGAATGAAAAACCATACTCTGTTGTTATTCTCGAAACTTTGTCTGACTTGTGTATTCGGGCATTGTCAAGCATAAAACAAGCATTATTGCGACTCATATCATGTTTAACGCGATGAAATAATTCTTAGAAATAGACTGTGAATATATCAGCGTTGTCCGTTGAATTGTTAAAGATTTTTTAATATATAACTCCAGTTGATGATATGCATAAAATTAATGTCGCCGAACGACTTCTGACGAACGCTAGCGGTATATTAACCTTGTTTCCGGTTCTGGATCGGCTCTCATATCTTTTAATATGTAAGCTAAATGAAGTTTTATCAATAAAAACTACATCATTATACTGCTCTTCGTAATTGGTATTAAAAAACAGACTATATGTCTTTCTAGCGACAGTTTTTTCTGGCTATTTATTCTGTCTAGGTCACGGTGAATTTTTTTTACAGTTATTTTTATTTCTATTAGACCCCCGCTTAACGGTGGATAAAGAAATTTGATACCCAGAGTTCTCACTTTCTATAATCTTGCATCTAATTTCTTGTAAAGTTATTAAAGAGTTTTGTGAGACTAAATTTTTTATTCTTTCTAAAATAGCTGTTTTAGTACTGATCTCATTCTCCCACTTCGCTTTTTCTTATCAATATCACTAGTTTTTTTAAACATGCTGATGATATTTCTTGCACTGGTGTAATTCATTTCAAATGTTTCTATAGCTTTCTTAACACCCATCCCCATATCACACACAGCACGAATAACGCTCAATCGCTTTTTATTTGGTATGTTGGTACGCGAAGTCGAGGGTGTATGGTTAGATGAAGTTTGATATCGGAGACGGTTTGGATAATAGTGTCGATATGGTTTACTATAGCAGTGTTTTTTATTTTTAATTTTATTAGAAGAAACGTATTTTTAAATTGTTTTTTTTTGCGTCTAGTTTTTATTCCAAATTTTTTTATATTGAAGGACACTTTTATTAATTATAGTGATCTATGTGTTATTGTTTTTTGATAAACTTAAAACTGTATGATAAATTTCAAATAGAAAAATTAAATTCAAAAAATACTATTTTAATTAAGATATCGCTATTCAGAAAGAAAATGTCGCTATTCAGAAAGAAAATGTCGCTATTGAACAAAGAAAATGTCGCTTTTAATTGGAGCATGGTATATATAAGGAATTTTATTGCCCATCTTTTTATATACAGTACAATCTCGATTATAACATAATCTTGAAACATTTTAAATAAAACTATATATTAGACTAACATTTTTCTCTCGATTTAATCATAAAACTTCGATTTTTGAATTTTCGATATATCATACATTTTTTCAGATTATGTTATAATCGAAGTGTTTTTAAAATAATTATGATAAGAAAATAAGCTAATCAGATCAATTTAAGCATTAAGATAAAAAACCGAATACTTGATGAACTCAAGATTCCTCTTAACACACAATCTTGTCTGTCAAAAAAATTTAATGTGGACTGAACTGTTATTTCAAGAATCAAAAAAGATAAAAAAAGATTGAACTATCTAGATGAAAAATAAAAATATTAAAAAGAGAAACAAACATCGCGAAAATTTTATGATATAGAGACTTCGCTGTTAGTGTTTATTAAATTTTGCAATGAACAAAACTCTTCCCGTAAACGCACAGTTGATTAGAAAAAAGACAGTGGAGATTTCAAAATGTCTTAGTATAACAGGTTTCTTGGCCAGTGAAGGGTTGTTTAACAAGTTTAAACCAAGAAATAAATTGAGATTCATGCCGACAAGAGGCACTGTAGTCTTTGTAAATCATAACACAACGTCAGACAAGCGTCAAAAAAAACATCCAAAAATCTTACGAATTTCCGACCTTAAGACGTATACAATGCTGGTGAAACAGGTTTGTATTTTGAATTACTGTCAAACAAGTCTGTTTGTTTCGCAACTACTCTGGAAAGTTTCATATATATAGTAAACTTCGCGTCACGCTGCTTCTGTGTGTAAACTACACTGGAAAATGTAAATTAGACCGCTCGTAGTTAGAAAATCTAAAAACATAGGGTGCTTCAAGGGCGTTAAAAGTTTACAGACCGTATAGCTTTCTAATTCATCTGCTTGGATGACTTCCAAGATATTTAATAACTAGTTTAGTTTATTAAATATTAATCAAGTAAAGAAGAAACGAAAAAATGCTTTATTAATTTACAGCGCACTTTGTCTTTTTGTTTTACTAAAACTAATTTGTCCCATATAGATATATTTTTTCTTCGGCCAAAAACGACCTCAGTTTTACAACCGCACGACCAGATAATAATTAATAGTTTCAAGAGTTTTTACAGAAAAAACTCTAGTTAAAGTGATGATCGCAAAATATGAGAGTAGAGAGAAGGTTAAATTTAATATATTAAATGCGATTGAAATGATAATTGAAAGCTGGGATAAAGTTGCAGAAAAAACATAAAAAACTGTTTCTCTCATGAATTTTTTGACAGAAAAGAGTACTTAACAAATAAAGTATCTGAAACGAGTTCTGATATTAATACACTCAGCAATATAATACACTGTGTAGATAAAATTAAAAATTTACCCAATGCTCCAGGGTTATCCCTATTCGAATATCCCAACATATCTACTATTGTGGATGAATTAATTGAAACAGGTACGGTTGAAGAGACTATTGTCCAGGATAAACCCGAAGTTATTGTAAAGCCTAGACATAGAGTCGTTGAATGCGCTATAAAAACACTAAGAAGTTTTTTTTACCAAAGAAGAATCAAAAACAGTAGAATTTATGCCTTTAAGAACTGTAGTATTAAAAAACAAAAATAATCTCAAAACTGAAAGAGTACAAAAGTGATTGTTGGATTTTAATTTTACAAAAAAGAAATAAACAAATTTTAAAAATAAGTTCTTTTATTTATCTTTTCGATTTTAACATAATTTTGATTTTAGCATACATTTTTTCAAAAACTTCAATATGTTATAATCGAGATTACACTGTATATAAATTCAAGCCAAGAAAATAAAACTAACAGACAAATTTTAATGTTTATAAACAAATTCTAATTTTTTCTACAACTTATTAATTTCGAGAAATTTAAATAACAAAAAATTTACTCAAATGAAAGAAATATTTAAAGCATCAAAGCCCTATCAAAAAACGAAGTTTATTTTTTTTTCCCTAGGCCGGAACGAAAGAAGCTTTAGAGGTATATAAACTGTCAGAAAAAGGAGATGAAAATTATTTTATTTACAGATAGGTCTATTGTTACATAAAAACAGACGCTTATCGGAATATTTAAAACAGAAATTGATTTACTTGCGAAATATTTTAGCTTAAAATTGATCAAATCTTATATTAACTGATCAAGAACAAAAAAGGTAGTAAAAAAAAATCTGGTTACTGTGGAAGATGCTTATTTTAAAATATTCGTCTTCGTATTGATCTTTATGTTGGCTCTAATTTAAGTTTTTGTAAATGTATGGGGTTAGAGGATATTGTTGATTTAATAAAATACAAGGGAGAAAATAATTATTAAAAGAAATTTGTTTTAAAATCTTTGTTTAAAAGTTTGACGATAAAAACGGTATCTTCATTTTAAGATTTTTAATAAAGAAAAAGCTTTCTCTTTCATGAATAGAAAGATTGATTAAATGCTAATTGTTTGAGAAAGAGTTTGTTTGTTGAAACACTCCATGTGCCCATTAAAATTACATAATTGAATATATTTATTGTTTATAAAAAATTACTGGCCCTGGCGCGCCTGCCTTCGCAGATAAAAAAATATTTAACCTTCATTTCAACTTAAACTTCAAAAATACTACTTAAGATAGAAGAACAAAGAAGAGATTATTTATTTTATAGCGTATATCTTATAACTCCAAAGCAATTGTAAATTTAGAATTTAAAACACTATAACATATGATGTCCGTACATTGCTTGTTCTATAGAAAATTGATATAGAAACAATCACAGGTGGAAGATAACAGCGGCCAATACTGCCTCTATATATAAAAACATTACGTTAACAAAAACTACGCCAGAGAATACAAAAAATATAGAATATTTTATATATTACAGAGCAAGAAAACTCATATGAGATTTTTTTTTAATATGCTAAAACATGTATTAATGTTTCTTTTATCATTTGCGCTCTCAAAGACCTGACATTTGTTTTTATAGATTGAAAGTTATATGCTGTATGAGGGTTTATTCTGTATCAGCTAAAATGGGATCTCGGTCTTTTATAAATAAAAATAAAAAAGATAAAGTCAAATAATACTCACAAAAGATTTAAACAATTTTATTTAAAGTTTTTACATTTCATATAAAGCACCTGGGTTTATCTTTTACTTTTTTATTAGCTTATGAATGTTTTAAAGAACACTAAAATTGCTTGCGGAAGCCAAAGTGATGCTTAAAAATAAACTTTATTTTTCGTGTTTATTTTCTTTAATTGGTTGAGTCAATAACCGATCTTAAATCCCCAAACTTCAAAATAGATTATTTATAAACATGATTTAAATAAAAACAATTTTCAAGCACTTTTTTATACCCGGGGGATGTTTTTTTTATGCTATATTGATTTTTTCGTTTTTCGATCTTTTTTGATGTTTAAAAAGTTGTTTTTTGATAAAATCTTTTATTTCTGCCAAGTTTTTCTTATAGATCTTGATTGAAACCACATGTCAGATTTTTTTCACTAAAATTAGATAAGTCACCAATTCACACAAGACGCTTGTAAATTTTTATTGTGCGACAAATATGCTTCACTTACAAAAAACAAGACTCAACAATATGTTTATCATCTAAACAAACAAGTTAAGAGCACAGACACTTTTTTGAGAAAATAAAGTTAATGTGAACATCTTGGATTTTAAAAACCTTTTTTTTTTTCGTAAACTCGTGTATTAAAAAACACAGCAAAATTTGAACCTTTTTACTTTCAACTAACGTGAGTAATAAACTGGGCGAGATTTCAAATAAACTGCAAAAAAAAAATAATGTGTTAAACGTATTTGATAATCAAAAATTCTAAAAAACAGTAACTTTTAGCTGTAACCCGGAGTTCTGCTCAAAAACACAGTATAAAATGTTATTTTATAAAAACCACTGCGTAAAGATCATCTTCGTTTAATCAGTTATTAAAAACATACAATGGAATCTTAAGTTATAGCGTTGATAATAAAAAAAATAGTAAAAGAGAAATATTTTACTCTTTTTTTTTTGACTAAATTAACTGAAAAATATTTTTTAGTTAAGTATTTTTAAACAGTATATTGATGGCCACAGACCAATAATATTCATAACAAAAGAGTTATTGTTAACTAAAAATTAAAAATTAAAAATTTTTGTCAAATACAATACAGAAAAAAGTTCGATTGCTGTTGTTTATATGTTTAAAATTAAATATAAAATGCAAACTTTTATCATACGATCTGTAGCTGCACTATATACGCATATTAAATAGACAATGTGCAATCTAAATATAAATCGAGGTTCTCGACAAGCAAAGTAAATTTTATATATATCAAAAAGATAAAATTTTTTAATATATCAACAGTATGTTTTTTCTATTGCATAAACCATACCGTTTTATGTAATTTGAATCATTGTATCTATATATATAATGTTGAACCTTCATAACTCGTTCACTAAATAACTAAAACAGCGATGCAATTAAATAAAAACGAACATCGTTTTACGCCCTTTCATGAATCCCGGCTATATATAATTAATGTAACCGACCGTATTCTGCTCCAATTATTGTCTCTATGCTTCATAATCATACTCAATAACACTTAAATTTATTATTTTAACAGAAAAAGAGAAAGATTTTAGCAACACACAACAAAAAGCTTAAAATATTTGTAAATACAGACAACTTTATACTTTTCTTTTTAAAATCATGTTTACTCAATTTTGATAAATATAGGCTAAAATGTTTTTTTTACATCAGTTTAGAAAACTATTGATGTTTATTATCAATTTACAGCCACTAAAGCAAATAAACAAAATATCGGCGACGTTTTATTTTGTATTCCAATTATTAGAATTTATACTCATCTGCTTAATAAATCCAAAGTAAATCATTTATGTCGGTAATACAATTCTCAACAGATGAAAGGAAAAACGAAAAAAATGAATGATAAGTTCAAATAAAAAAATTTAAAATATATATTTTTTGTTGTAAAATAGACAATTTGTAAAGCGTATAATGTTCTGTAATATTTTCAGAATAGGTACAGGCAGTAATGCACTGAACAAAACGTGCAAGAGTTTTGACATTGTGTTAGTTATTATAGTTATTTTTTATTATGTTCTTGAAAGAAATAACAAGACCAATAAGAAAATCTATATTATAGTAAAAATGATCTTTTCAAAGATGTATTGATAAGAGAATAGTTTATAATTTAGTATTAAAGCATACTTCGTTGATTTAAGTAAGTTTTTGGCGTAAAAATGATTCTATTATATATGCAAATTATCTAGTTTGTAAAATGTATTATCTGTTAATTTTCTTTCGATTTTGCTGGTTAGTCAAACAAAACGAGAAAGTTTGTCTTAACCTGTTTTGAACACTAGACTAGATGTCTGAAACTTCTTGACTATACAGTAGTAAAATTTTTTAGTACAAAAAAATGTTTTTTGTTAAGACCAAATAAGAGTTTAAAGCTATCTCTAACATTATTCACTAAGTTGGATTTTTTAATTTATCGTTATCTGCTCCATAAAGCTTTTTAGTATCTTTAGATAAAAAAAATATTATCTTAATATCACCAGCAAAAAAACATATATCATAAAAAGAAATATAAAAGTTGTTTTTAAAAGACTTTAAATAAAAAAGACCGAAACATACAGAAACAGCTTTGAAGAAAATATTAAAGTTCATACATTTTTTTAACAAAAGCCAATGTGCACTTGTATGAGACAGCCATTCGATAATTGCAACTGTTAACACGGCAGCCATATTGAGTCTGCGTAGTTTTAAAAGTAGAGTGTAAAAAGATATCTTATAGATATAGTTAGATTAGTGTAATTTGAATTTTAAACACATATTGTCGCTATTACCATATTTTATGATTACTTAATGATTTCCTCTATCATTCAAAGTAGTTTTTACATATTTAGTATGTTTTTCCGACCAGTTTTGTCTTGAAAAACACAACATTTTTATGTTAATAGTTTTACTTATAATCGACTCATATTAAAATAGCGAAAATTTAAAACTAAGAGACAACTTGTTATATCAATTTTAATTATATATTCTTGTATTTAGATAGTTTTTTTATTTCTTTTATAGAAATATGTATTTTGTCTCTTTCTGCTAATAAACACTTCACTATCTACGAAACGTTTTTTCGTTTAAAAAAGTGTTTTTGTTCGAAGATTTTCTTAGTCTATCTTTTTCTGATATTTTGCAAAATGCTGTTTTTTATAATCTTTGCGTTACGCTTCTTATTACTATTCGACTATCTCTTCCAAAGCTAGTTTTATAAATTCTTTCAATGGGTATTTTACTTCAAACGGTTGTCTATTCTATTGATTTGTATAACTTTAAAGTTTTATTTCTACATTATTTTTCTAAACTTTTTTAATAATCTTCTCAATCGTACTTAATTCCCTTCAATTATACAATTAGATATATAATGCTATCTTAATTTTAGTATCCTTATTCATAATAGTATAATATAATCTTGAACAGCCGTAAAACCTCACAGTCTTTGTTTGTCGCTACTGGTGTTCTTGAAATAATCTTTCTCTAACACACCATCTTACAGCTTTATTTGCGCTTTGGGGTTTTTATATATCGATTTTTTTGTCAAACGTGTTTTAAAATACAAATTATGTTGTTACACATGTTTTTTCTGTCTTATTATTCAAACTAATCTCCGACACGTTTAAATAGTCTAGTTGTTTATGTGAATATACTTCCAACGTGTTTTTCTTCTGATTATAAACATAAGATTCTTTTTCATCAATAATATATACAATATGTTTTTTATATTTATATCGGTAATATTTTTTCTTTTTAGATAATTTCAAAAATCTGATTTTTTTTCTTTCTTTTTTTTTTAAGTTTTGATTTAACTAAACACCATTTTTGATCATTATCAGAAAACAAACTATGTCTTTATACTTACTAAACTAATGCCTTTTTATGTTTACAAACCTTTTAAAAAGGTCAAAAAACGTCATAAATTTCTAAACAAGTTGAGTT
>SBJP01000355.1:6177-16650 GCA_014805705.1 Cucumispora dikerogammari | reverse complement strand
GGGGGGGGGGGGGGGGGGGGGGGGGGGGGGGGGGGGGGGGGGGGGGGGGGGGGGGGGGGGGGGGGGGGGGGGGGGGGGGGGGGGGAGGGGGGGGGGGGTGGGGGGAAGGGAGGGGAAGTGAGGGGAAGTGAGGGGGGAGAGTTATATAAAAGTTTGTTCAAGTATAAAAAACGCTGCGCTTAGATACACCACTAGTTATTATTATGATATGGTGTTATCGATGATAAGTCAATGGGTCATTGATACAATTTCGAACATAATTGGCGCTATAATATATAAAAAAAATATCTATAATTGCGCCCAAAGACTGGTCTGATCAGTCGCTAAGCAATTTTTGCAGAAATAATTTATTGATTATCCAAGTATTAATTATTTTTTATATAAAAAACAATATATTTTTAACATTTTTTTTTATATAATATTTAGTAACCATTGTACTTTAATATAAAAGATAATTACTTATACACGCGGGTTTTATTTTGAATTTTTTAACAATTTTTTTAAAAGAAATAAAATTGAACTAAGAACCATTACTTATTCGTTTAAAAAAGATTTTGTATGAAAATGTTCACTATTGTACGGCAAAGAGACAAATTTTTTTTGTTTTGATTATTTTTAAATAACGTTTTTTTATTAAACGCGATTGTGAGTATTTTTTGTTTTATGTGGCAGTGTGAAATCGACATTCATCTTTGCGATAATTGATTTGTAAGATATAAATTAAAATAATAAACTAAAATAATTTTAATTAAAATGTTGTTTATTAATACAGGATAGAGAGAAAAGTGTAAAAACAGTAATCTTTTATATTGTTGAAGAAAAAGTTATTAAATATTATGTTCTGTAAGTTAAATATATTGAATACATCATTGATATTTGTTTTACATTGAATATATTTCTATAAACTAAAATACTAAAGTGAGATAAAGATTTTTTTTTGATCAAAAAATAAAAAAATTATCAAAATTACTTTGCTAAACAACGATTATACTAAAATATAGACTATTTTTTCAAACTCTTTCAAGACGTTTGAATTAAAACCCAAAACTCGTTTTGTCTAAAAGGTTTTTTGATTATTATAATGCGTTTTTTTTTGTTAATTTTGGGCTTTTACACAAGTATTCTATAATATTGATATAAATCAAATAGTTGTTATTTTTATAAAGTATTAACTCGTGGCATATGCTAGGTGACTAAAAAAAGCGTAACGAGAATCGTTTCAATATATACTCGGTTGTAATTGTACTTTAATTAGATCTAGCTTTTTTTAAAGGTATAACAGAGTAAATTTGAGTTACATATATTCTCATAAAAAAATACAATCTTCACAAATGCACATCAAATTTTTTCAAACTTTTTTCTATCGTCAACTTAAATTTGTTTCTATAGTTTTAATATAACTTTACTACATATATGAACTGTCTATCTTAGGGCCTTTTTTGTTTTAAAAAACGATTTCAAAATAAAAAACTTGTTTTTTAACTACGAACGAACGCTATATTCATGACTGTTATCTTTTATTACGTGTGTATAAATCATCACATATAGAATACTCTTTCGTTTTTTTTAAATGATTTTTTAAACCGGCGAAAACAAATCTTTTCTCACTCTAAGGTTGCTTTTCACATAACTAGCACAAACATATACAACAAACCTAATATTACGAAATCAAAACTTTAGGTATGGCATATTTATGCAATTTACGATAATGCTTTTTTTTTAAAATTTTTCTCAACACATAAATATAAACAAAGAATATCGAAAGACACTTAAACTTGATTGTTATTTTTATCTACATTGAAATTTTTTTAGTTCAAAAAGACGAAATGAGTGGGGTATATGATTTTAGTCACTAGTGTTTTATGAACAAAAACAGCTTATTTACAAATAATATAACTATTTTTCAATCATCGATATCTTGCCTCCGACTAATATGATCTTGTTGATCAATAATATTTTATTTGCAAATAATATAAGTTTCTTGATTAAATAAGTGATAAGGAAAACTTAAACAAACAAATACTCACTGTTTCGTAAAACGTTTATTTTTTAAGTAAGTATAAAAACACGTGTGGTTTTAAAACCTTTAAATTTTTTGTAATCTTAATTACAAAAATGTCGTAATGACGCAGTAAAAAAAACAAGTCTCTGAAGGTAAATAGACCCTAAAAGAAAAAATTTTTTATATCAAAGTATTTTTGCAAGTCTTTTTTAAAAAAAAATTTTTTTCGCGATCCTCGATTATTTTATAAATTAAAGTTACTAAAATATTTTATTTCTTTTCACTCATAAGTTTTTTAAACTATTTTTTAAAAAAAAATTTTTTCGCAACCCAGAGTATTGTAACTGTTTGCGTTTTTATTATCATCTATTTCGACAGTGCTATATTACCTTTAAAAGCATGTTGTTAATGTGTAAATTAGTATATTGATTATCAACAGATTTCTATTGAATATGAAATGATTATATTGATACGAAACAAAATGTTTTTATCAAAAAAAACCTAGATATATTTTTTTATTTAATAAATTTTTCTTTTCTAGCAAATTAACATGTTTAGAAAATATATTTTTTGAATATATCTGCAAATTACCCAAAAGGGAACATGCCAGATTTTGTCGTAAAATATTTACTGGCGTGTCTAAAGCGCAACTCAGTAGTTTTAATTAAACTTTGAACATAATAGATTTTTTATATTATCTCCTAAATAATAATAATCTCTTAAAGTTAATATTGAATATATAGTTATAAGAGTATCACTTGAACTAAACAATATAATTGATTTGTTAAACAGAAGATGGGATGTGTGAATTATAGATAACTTTTTAAACATTTTAAAAACAGACTCATCGCAACTATCAAATTTTCGTTTACAAGTATATAAAGTTTAAAAAAACTATAACTCAAAATTATTAAAAAAAAACGATGTTCGGAATAATAAAAAAATCCTCTGGGCAACAAGTAAAAAAAATCTGTTTTTACGACACAAGTATTCTCCCCATTGAAAAAAAAATTATATGTTAAAGTATGTTTTAACATACAAATAAAAAATTTGAAACTACCTGGTAAAAAAATATTACCCCAAAATGACAGAAGTAAAAAATCACGCTTTCATATTACTCTATCTGCCCGACCCACCACACACACAGAGAGAGGATTTTTTACTTGCTCAAGGTATTTAATCTAACGAATATATGATTTTTTAAATCACAAACGTGTTTCGTATTAAGAGAATATGTAAACATACAAGAGACTGTCAATTAGAGAAAAAAAATTTTGAAAATAAGCAAAGGACATAAACACACTTCAAGTTTTCTAAGTGACTTCTTGTTTAAAAACTCATTCATTTTCTAAATTAAAAAACGCGTTACATTTAGAAAAAAGTTTTTTTCACAAAATTAAAACGCTAATATCAGAATCTTTTGTCGTTGTTTTCGTGTTTGTTTTATAACAAAGTTTTAAATAGTTTTATTGAAGTTTAAAATCGTTTTAAAATTATTTAATGCTATTATCAAAATTAATAAAAGTCGTCTTTAAGGCTTTTAATGCAATTTAAAAGAGTTTTAATAATTTTAAAAACTTTCTAATGCCATTTGCGATATTTTTAAAATGTTTTAACTAACAAAAAAAAAATTTCTTTACATTTTTTATTATATGAAGACTATTACTATTTAATAATAAAAATTTAGGTTAAAAAAAAGTATCTTCAAAAAAAAACATAGCATGCTCTTTAGAAGATTATATTCAAGTACAACAGCAGAAACACAGTTGATCAAACAATTGAAAACAGATATAATTAAAGCAACAAATTTATTCCGTGTGATGAGTGGTTTAAATCCCTTAGAATCTATACCTTTTTTAAATGAATCTGCTCAAAATTTTACTGATCAAATTATTAAAGATCAGGCATATCATTTTGCTGAATTAAAACAAAATCCTAATACAATAAATTACAATATAATAAATCAAGAATTAAAATATAAATATTGTGATGAAAATATTTTTATTTCTAAATATAAAAACATTAATCGTACTAAAGCTGCAGATTTGGCTTTTAAATATTGGCAAAGTAATTATGATTGTTTAGTTAAAATAATAAATCCGATTTATAATTATGTGGGGGTTGGTGTAGGGTCTGGAGAATATATGTTTAATTTATATGAAAATGTGAGAACAGAAGAAAATGAACCTAACGAAGTATACCTTTACATAGTTCAACAATATGGAGCTGTAAACGATAAAATTGAAAAAAGAATAAATCGTTTTATTTCTATTACAGATGAAATGGAACTTCATTTCGATGAATATGTGAAAGATTTTTCAGATGATTTAGACCTGTTTTTAAAACAGGTTTCCTTATTATATGATTGTGAAAACCCTTTAATAATTAAAAACGATCAAGATTTAAACAATATTGCAGCTTTACAATTAACGAACGCACGTTTACAAAAATTAAAAGAAGAAAATAAAGAAATAAGAAATACAAATAATTCGGGTATAGAATACCTGTTATATCCACATGGTGGAATAGTAATCTTTTGTCAAGCTTATGTTCCTGAAAGAACTTTTTTTTATGATTTCAGTGAAAAATTAAATAAACAACCGATAATTAATGTTTTAAAGACATATAATTCCTTTGGCATGTGTGTCAGATTATTTGAAGATAAAAAATTTTATATTTCGTTTATCTTTGCAGCTTTATAATGAACGTTTTCTTTTACATGTTTTTTGTTTTTTATTACAACAAAGTTTTTATATAATCTATCTAAAGTTTGCTGTTTTATACTTTATAAAACAAATTTCTCTAATTTAACGAAGACTATAGTTCACCGAAAAAAAAATTTAAGATCGACATATAACATTCAAAAACTAAATCAAAATATAAAACTTATTTGCCATAAAAAAACGTTTCATAATAAAACTTTCGACAATACATTCTTCGTTCACAAATTTTTTTTTATCAATTTTTTAATAAAAAAGTTTAAGAAAAAATAGATTCAAGATTAATAGAGGATTGTTTAAAAAAATAATATAGGCTTTAATTCATAAATAATCCTTGAAAAGTAAAAAACAATATGATTCTTATGTATGAGCAAATAAAAAAAAATTTTTTTGCAGTTTATTGACAACTTAGAAAGCAATGATGGTATCCTAACATGCAATGTTTTGCTAAAAACTGATGTCTTTATTTTTTGAACAATTCAAAATAAACAAATTAAGAACATCTAAAGAGACATAGTATATTTTAGAAATAAACGATAAAAAAAATCTGCAAACTACAGCGAGAAACTTTTATCAGAAATAAAATCTTTCATTAAAAAAAATATGATAAAAAAAGTTTCTAATCTGAATGAAGCTGGTGTTTTCTATAACATAACATAATACTTTCAATAAGTGTTTTAAATAAGTCAAGAAAAGATTTAAAAATTTTTGCTAACAGAATACAATCATATTATGCTCTAAGTTGAACTTAAAAAAAAGTTGGCCTTTTTTGATTATTGAAAAGTTGAAAAAAACATTTGTTTGAATAATTTTTTAGACAAATCACCAGTAGACTACACTTCATCTAGAAAAGCTTAGTTGACTTCCGTAATATTTAATGATTAGTTTTATAAACGGAACACTAGCTAGAGAAAAATAATAATAAAATCTTGTGGTTAGTCTATAATTATCCGGCACACAAGTCTAAAAAAATTGAGTTAAAATTAAACAAATCTTTTATCAAAAAAATATACAAAACAATTACAACTACTCGATAACAATATCATAAAACTTTTTAAAACAAACCTTGAAAAACAAGAAAATATTTCATTTTAGCAAAAAAATAGAAAAAGCGTTTGGCGCTTATTAATCTTATATAAAATTAATTGAGGGAACTGATGTTATTAAAGTTAAATTGTCAAGTTTAGCGAAGAGATCATGTTTGTTGTTTTAAAAGTCTATCGGGAAACAAAACAAAATATTTTAATGAAAAAAGAAATTTAGAACAAAATTTTTAAAAGTTTATAATAATGGCTGTTATATACGACCAATTCTCTTCAGAAAAATATACAATATACATTCGCAAGTTTAACCAAAAGAAAGAATCAAAATCTTGTATAAATTAGAGTACTTTACAGATTAGAGAATATAAACTGTGTTAATATAAAATACAACAAACTAAATAATGTTGTTAATAAATTTACTATGATAAAAATTAATGAGTGAAAACTGTAGTGAAATATAAAATATTTATCGTTTTTTTTACGCATCACGCCATTAAATTTATTCTATATCTATTAAAAACAAAAGGATATATGTTTTTACGAATAGGCGTTTTCAAACGATATGTGAGAAAAAACTCTTGACTGACAAAAAGAAACAGTACAGTTGTTAATTTTAGTTTTTTTTAAAAAAATATTTTTTATCTTTTTATAATTTAACGTTTTTTCACATTTACGAGATTTTTATATTATAATAATTTAGTGTCTATTAATTTTGATAGTTTTAAAAATGTGTTGTTTTATTTAGTTGTCTTTTTGGTTTCTGTATGCTTTTGTTGAAGTGATTAAAGAGTTAAATTATGATTTGTTGACGTTGTCCGACAACTCAACAAGTTTTAAATCCGCCAAGTCGTCAGATATCTTTTTAAATAAAAATTTACTTGACTCAACTTGTCGTGTTTTGTTTCCTCAATACTTTAAACACTGCCACATACTAATTGAAAATACGGTTTCGACATATATTCTTGGTTTTCTTCTTTTATTGTAATTGATCTAGTAGTCACTAATTTTCACTTTTTTTGCTCGTTCCAAAATGAAAAAATCTTTTTTCTCTTCATTTAATTCTTGTTACACGCCACAGTTCTTTCTTTCTCCCTTTCTTAAAGAGTTAACTATATTAAATAAATAAAAAAAAAGAAGTTACCGCTCAGAATCGAGCTAGCTTCTTACAGATTAATACATAACAAACAGCTCGGCACGGAGCTATAATGTTAGTATATATATTCTACAATCAGAAAAAAATTAAGAAACGAGCGTTCGAAACTATTGGAAATAATAAATAATATGTGAATAGTCTAGCGTGTTGTGAGGTGTTTTTGCGATTACCAACGCAACAGAACTAAAAAAACATGCATTAGAAAAATTATAAGAAAAACCCTATAATAAAACTATGAGGAAGAGGTCTGTGGTTTGTGACAACAAATATTGAAAAAGTTTGAAATGTTTGTGTGAAGTTTATTAATCAATGCGTTTGTTTTTCTGTTTTATCTTTCGTCTCTATCTAGTGTTCGAGAAACATTTCTTAAAAT
Source organism: Cucumispora dikerogammari (assembly GCA_014805705.1). NCBI lineage: Eukaryota > Fungi > Microsporidia > Cucumispora > Cucumispora dikerogammari. Next base: position 9,359 of record SBJP01000355.1, on the reverse strand, counting down.
TCAATCATATACGTTTTATTTTTTGATGACATATAACGGGATTTTTATTTAACATAACTTACTCAATATAAAATATCAAAAAGGTTTTTTTAAGAGGATTGTATATATTTACGAGTAATTAAGAATTTTCTTTTTTTATAAAATAAAAGGTTTGTTTTAAATATACATCTGTTCTGTCAATGTTAACAAAGTATAGACCAAATGTTATTTTCACATTTGTTTGAACATTATGTCGTTTTCATATTGTTTTATTAAATCAAAATATCTAAACAGTTTTCAGTGTCCTTAGCCGAAATTGAATGAGCATGTGTTGTGTGAACTTTTAGGAACGTGAGTATATATGCCGCGTTACATAATACTCTCTCTAAGTCTGATATTATATGTTTTAAATTTTTTGTTTGTTAATTGTTTAAGTTTTATGAAAGCGTTCTCACATGTTTTCTATGTTTTGTTTTTTATAAATGTATATGCAACTTGATAATTATGTCTCAATATAATCATATTCAGTGCAAAAAATAATAAAAAATTAAGTGACGTTGATCGAAAAGTTTTATTTTTATTAAAATATTTATTTTTGGCAAAATACTCACTTTTCTCTTGTGAAAAGAATATTATTATATTCTCATCTTGATATATACTATCAAATCTTACAAACAAAAAACTTCAGCGTCATACTTTATTATACCTGATTTTAATAAAAATTTTGTATATACTTTATTAAACTTTTTCTTTTTTTTTAGTTATTGTATCGTCGATTTATGTATGGGATATAATTAAAAACCAATCTGCTTTATTGAATAATTTAATTGTCTCTAATACTATATCGTTTACTCTGTCTCTTGTATCTATTGATTTATTTTTATATGGTTAATGTTTTTTAAATTTTCTAATATTCTTTATAAAAACTGTGTTTAGATCGTATAGTTGATAATATTTTATTTTCGGCGTCAAAATGAACGTAGTCTTTACAACCTCTATTAATACATCTTGTATCGTGTAACTTTATCAGATGTTTTTTTATTTAATTTAAATATACGCATTTAAAACTAGAATAACATTTCCTCTTTGTATTTTAAGAATAGAACTACAGGTTCACTTTACTTTTATAATGTTTTTTTTAGAATGTTGACGTATTTGAAAATTGGCGTGCTTTCAAATTTAATAAAAATAAACTGATTTTAATACGCGTCAATTTATCAGTTTTATCGATTTAAAAAAAATTTTTTGTTTTTTGCAGTAAATTAATTTAACGTTAAATTGAAATAACTGTTATAATATTTAACAGAGATAATAAAGTGTTAACATCGAATGAGCAATTTGAATTTGAGAGTCGTCACTTTTTTTTTACTTAAAATTGAAAAAATAGACATAAAAACATATATTAGACAAGATTATTACAGAAAACCAGTTTTAAAAAATACTTTTTTTGTTTTTTATAAAGCTTTTAACTAAATACATAAAATTAAACATTATAAAAGATTTTAAAAAATTTTTTTTTTACGTTTTAGTTTTTATAATATGTTTTGAATTTGCTTTAGAATATAATACTGTTTCCAGATACAAATAACTTTTTTCTGGTTATCTATACTTGTTTGACAAATATGTTTTTAATTAAAATACACTTCTCAAACTTACAATAATTACTATATAGTTACTGTTGATGTCGTTTTCAATTTATTTATCGATAGAAATGCGTTTGTTTGTTCTGAATTATCAACTGTTTAAACTTTCATACTTAACAGTCAAGCAATTTTTTTTTAAAAAAGAAATCGGGTCTTTTTCGACCTTGTTTTCATTTTTGACATGTATTACGCTATCATAACACCAAAATATACAAACTTTTTTTTTGTGATCAAAAAAATATTTTTCCGAAAGCTCTCTCTCTTTTTATACGAAACAATCATAAAATATACAGAAAAAAATACTTCTAACAGTATTGTAATTTAAATTTAACATCGAAATTGAGTTATAATATCAATTTCATTTTTTATATTTATACAAAAGAAATTGACTACTCAAAGCGCCTTTATTACAGAATGTATTTAGAAACAAAAATACATTATATTTCTAAACGAATTATATTCAATCGACTATATAATTTAGATGGAAAAAAAAATCTACTAAAGAAACATATAAGCAAGCTGATGTAAACACGACAATTTTTTTTGTATAAGAAAGCGCCATATTATCACGAAAGTATTTTAAATGAATTAACTTTAATAACGAGTTTTAAGCGATCAAACGTTCGTTACTGCCGGGTTATAGTTTTTTACACAAAAAAAATAATTATAAACAACCAACTTTTTTTTCTCAACTGAAAAGGTTTCAGATTAATACTAAAGTTACGAAAATCAAACTAACAAATAATCAAATAAACATACTGATTAACATATAATATATCAACTTTATCATTAAAACAATTAAATAAATAGTAAATCTAATCATAAAAGAAAAACTTCAACAAAACAAAAAAAAACGTTTTTTTTTAAATTAGAAAACCTATAAACCTAATCATTTATTTGTATGATCTTTTTTTAATATTTAATATATATTTAATAATTGATTAAAAACCAAGAAATTCAATTATATTAATAACGTGAACGGTTAAATTTTATAAAAAATTCATAACTAAAATTTTAATCAAAAAAAAAATACAAATTAAACGAAAAAACATTTTGAGAAACTAATTATAATCCATGGCACAATCTATCAGATCTACAACTAAGCTATATTACTTAGTTTTAACATTATTAATCGTCATATTACAGTTACTTTGTATATTAACAGTAATTGATCTCCAATTTTTTATCACTAAAAAAAACATGTATAACAAGAAAATCAACGATTTATTTTCTTCTAAAGTCGTTAAAATAATAGAAAGCAATATTAAAATTACGGAAGATGAACTTAATAGCTTAAATAATTATTTTATGAATATTAATTAAAAAAAACTGTTTTTTAATTAAATTCAATATTTATATTTATTTTCTTCTTTTGTTAATTAAATTCAATATTTATATTTATTTTCTTCTTTTGTTAATTAGATTCAATATTTATATTTATTTTCTTCTTTTGTTAATTAAATTCAATATTTATATTTATTTTCTTCTTTTGTTAATTAAATTCAATATTTATATTTATTTTCTTCTTTTGTTAATTAAATTCAATATTTATATTTATTT
>SBJP01000354.1:0-16658 GCA_014805705.1 Cucumispora dikerogammari | reverse complement strand
AATCTTGACAAGATACTTGTCAAGCACGTCGAATTTGACACACTTATATTTACATATCATTGGAATGGTTATTTAAAGTCTTCAAATATTGATTATTAACATGAAAGAGTAAATCATTCTAGGAACTTCCTAAACCCAGACGACAAATCGATACATACACAATCGATCGAGAGCCAATCGGCACAGCTCAAAAAGTATGTTCAATCGGGGGGTAAGAACAACAAAAAGAACCTGAAATTCTATATTGAAGAATATAAATTTTTTAAAAATTCAAAAAACGCTTTTCACGATTTATTGCTCTAAAGCCCCCGCTTATCTTTATTTAATTATTATTTTTAACTAAAAAATTTGGCTAAAGTTGGTATTGTTCTTCCCCTTTCTTTTAATATAAAAAACAGATAGCAGAAATAGAACTATTAAAATGTGATTAATTCGATATGGTGTGAAAAAATTTCCAATTCTTAGTAAACTTTTGACTTTTTAATAGAAAAAGTTTTTGTAAAGGTTGAAAAGAGTCTATGTTTTTGAAACCAAAAAATATTTCTGATTGGTTGTTGTGACGTTGTAAATAAATAAAATGATATAAAACAAAAAATTTTATGAGGATGCCCTGTTTTGTTTCGCTTAAAGATTTATTTAAAAAATAATAGAAATAATTTACGAATGGTCTATCAGTTCGAAAATTAAAGACATTAAACGTCAAGTTGTGATGCATTATTCTAATATAAATACAATTTTTCGTTTAATTCGAAACAAAATAAAAAAAGAAAAATTTAACAAAATTGAAGAAAAAGGCTGTGTGTTGATATTGACATAACAACTAATACTAAGCAAAAATTTAAAAAAAATGAAACTAATGCTACTCTTTGGTCTGTTGGCGGCGTGTGCTGAATACACAAGAAGATCTTTTTTTAAACCAACTAATGTAAGAAATAAATCAACACTACACTATATGGTCAATAAACACGTTGATAAACGATCGGATATGATAACAGATGAGTGGACGGCATATATCGGCCTTAGCAAAGTTTTTTCCTCTCATAAAACAATATTCCAAAAAAAAACTTTGTTTTTTCAAAAAACCATTAATACATACACAAACAATAGAATCCATGTGTGGTGTATTAAAAATGTACGAAAAGAATCATGGAACGAACATGTAAAAAAAACCTGGATTTGTTAATTTTGAAGTTTAAATACAAGAGAGTTGAAAAAGATATTTTTGCAAATTTTTCGCACACCATATTGAATTAATCACGCTTAAATATATCTTTTTCTGCTACTTATTTTTTTTTTGAGTTAAAAAAAGGGGGAAACAAAATCAACTTTAACCAAAAAATTTTTTTTTAATATAACTTTCTCACCCCCCCCTCCCAAAGGCACTTATCTAGAAAAAACAGTGTTTATGGCTTTTCTTTCAACATTGTATTCGTGTTATTATTTGTTTTATTATCGTCTGTTGACTACACTCGTACATAATAATTATGATCATGAAAAGAGACAATTTAATACTACTTTAAAATGACCCACATCTAGTCAATTTTTTTTAATTTTTACATTTCCACTTTTAACAAACCCAAATCCACTCATCTTCCCGATGAAGAAGCACAGAAACCATTGGCTTTCTACAAGAAGAACAACACAACTCACTTTAATAACACCCTTATCTATACAAGATTGAATGATTGTGTTCGATGAATCAAGCTTATTCAACAATCCGATTCTGTTAATCAAAGTTTTTTTTATTTTTAATATAGCTTTTATCTACCTCCCACTCCCACACGTCGATTTATCTCAAAACTATTATTGATTTAATTTTATATAAACTGTGTCTATATGTTTTTGGTTCCTGTTGCGCCGGAAGCTGTAAAAACATGACTATAAGTTTCTTTTTCTTTTTAATGCTCAATTTTTTTTAAACCGTGTGCGTCTTTTTAAAATACAGAGTTTCTTAAATAAAATAATCTCGATCTCAAATAAAATGACTTTTTCAGCAAAAAAACGATCTCGTTCTCAAATAAAATAATCTCGATCATAAACATAAACAAAAAAAATGTTAGTAACTAGATAATTAATAAGTTTTCAAACAATCGTTCGATAAATACTATCTCAAGTCATACAAAAATATTCTTTTGTTTTAAATATTCTCAGATTAAACATATTAAAAAAAGGTTGACTAATGAAGACATAATGTTAAGAGTTGCAAAAGTAAAAACTATTGAGCAGAAACAACTAGCAACTTTAAATGCATATTCTTCAATGTTTTGACTTAAACTTCGATCACTTAAGCATATATGAAAAAATTTGTGTTAAAAGCTGAGAAAAGAATCTGTTTTTGATATATCTTAATTAAAGGTTTTGATTTTGAACCTATTAAATTTTAAAAAGCTTGTTTTAATAGAACCATGTCCTTGTGTAAAAAGTTATAAGTTTACATTATTTTTTTTTGAAAAGATTAATTTATTTGAAAACAAGATTATTTTATATGATAAACTATGTAACTCTTATTCATTTTATTTTAAATATATAGTAGATATAAAATTACGGCCACAAACGAACCTTGGCTGTGAAATCATATATTACTATTTATACTATTATGTTCGAGTCTCAAAAGTTGTGTTTTTTAAGTTATCTGCACTTTTTTTTATTGGGAAGAAAGAAGATTGTGTATATGGTGAAAAACATTCTTTAATTCTTAAGCTTATATAGTACATATAATCTTTTAATGTTTTCTGATTATGATATATATGTGTGTCGTAATAATCAGTACATCGTAATATTTGGTCTTATATTATTTAAGTGTAATTTGATTTTTTGTGCTTTTTTTATTATAATAGCTTCGCGTAAGAATCGCTCTATGTTATTTTTATAATATTATGATGTAAATTTTCGATATTTAATATAAAAATTTTACACTATTTTAAAAAAAGTTTAATTATAACTGTTTTTTACGCGAAGATCTATTATAGAAAATGCAAAAAAATTAAATCACACTTAAATAATATAGAATCGATTATTTCGTGCGCCATCGTAATAAAAGATTTTATATTATTTTAAGTGTTTTTATAAAGTAATTTTTCGACTTTATTATATAATCTTTTTTTACGTTGTTATTTTTCTTAATTTATACTGAAGGTATTTTGCAATAGAGAGTATTAGAAAGTTTTTAATTTATCAAAAACAAAATTAAATAATAAGTTTTCTAGTTGGTCTTTCACCAAAATTAATCTCAATCATAGGAAAATTAAAAAAGAAATTTTAAAGATATTTAAAGAGTATTTTAATACTAATCTGTTTGTGTCTTTATTTACAACAATGCCAAAGAATAAAAATATTAATAAAGACTTTGCTTTTTATTTAATTATTTTAAAAACCATCATGATTAAGCATATTTAGTTCGTTTTTTTAATTAATGGCTTATGTTCAGATATGGCTTTAGCGACGACTGTGTTCTCTTGTAAGTTGAAGTATAAAATAAAACCTTAATAATTGTGTGCGTTTCTGCTAAATATTATCTATCGAGGGGTCTTAAATTTATACATCATTATATTAAGTTCTCTGGCCACAATTACACTGTGGCCAATCAAAAAATCTTTTACGATCGTCGTTGATTATATTCACCTGCATACGCTTTCATATACCTCAAATAAACGTCTCTTAGTTGTTGAACTCGAAAAGGTCGTTGTAGATTTTCCCAGTTTTAATCTAATGAATCATTTTCTTCTAAATAACACAAAAGAAGAATGTTTTGTAGTCTTGTGTATACAAGTATTGTATTGAAAAACAATATTATACAATTCATCTACATATCGAATGTTTCTCAAAGTCAAAAGCTTTTTCATTCGTGATTAGCTGGCTTATTGAAGCTTTATATTTGAACGTACGTCGCGGGTCTATAGAGCGCTCTCTGCCTGTTCTCAGAACTAAATGAACTTAGAAGATATTTTATAATATCCACGATAAACTTACCTATTGTCAGTTTAGAGGTTTTCGACGACCCCCCAGTAAAAAATTTTTTCTAAGTATATGTAAGACTGAAGCGAAATCTTTTCTTTTGCTGGGAAAAACGAATGCAAACCTAGAAAATGAGCCGATGAAAGTGAAAATATACTTTTTTTGATCATTCAAATGAGCATACTCTGTCAAATCTACTATATTCACTATCAGCTTCTCTCGTATATAACTAGAAACTATAGGAGATAACGATATATTCGTCTCTGAGATTAACTCTCTTTGCGATTCAACAGAAACTAAACAAAAGATTTAATTATATTCGTAGAAATATCACTATAGTTTTTTTTGATTTGTTGTCTCACCGCGTTTATGCTTATGTGATTTGGCAAATGATTATTTTAATAACTTCGTTTATTTCTCTTAGCTTAAAGCTACAGGAAATTGTTTTTTTTTCTACACTCCCACAGACAACAAATAATCTAAAATTTTAAAAATTTTAGTTTTTCTTTTTAACTCTTTTGTTTGAGCTTTATACATTTTACAAACTATTAGTAACATTTTATAATTTAATATTATCATTTTATAAACTAATAGTATATCTTACATGTCATTAAATAAAATATTTAAAATATTGAAACAGTAAATTATTATATTAATGAGACAAACATTCACTAGCCACTTAATTAAGCCCATTAAGCACATAATTAAGCTTTTATATCTTAAAGTGTTCTGCTGATTCAAAAAATACATAATAAGCTTTATTAAACTGGCAATTAGTATTATTTTATTAATTAAATAGAAAAAATTTTAAAAAAAAATAACCCATACTAATCCCGTTAGTTGTTTTAATACACCTTTGATTACATATAAGAAACAAATATAAAATTTACTATTGAAGATCCCTTAAATAACAATTCAGAGCGAAACAACATTGAAATCTCCCTCAGCAGTTAATCAAAGACGAAAAAAATATAACAAATGAAAAACGTATGTGTTTAATAAGATTGGCCTGTGATAATAACATGTCAATCAAACAAGCAGCGGATATATTTGATGTAGGTTATGTAAATGTCAGAAAAACTATAAATATATTCAAAAAACAGGGTATAACTCAAAAGCAAAAAAAGAGCGAATGTTCACCTGTCATACTCACAGAGTCGTTTTTAAACAAGATAAAAAACTATATTTCACAAAACACAGCATTGACTTTTTGCGATGTCAGAAACAAGCTTTTACAATCATAACCGCAGGTTTTCAAAAACATTTTCACAATAGTTAATGCTCTCATAAAATTAAAAATAACTGTTAAAAAGCTGCATAGAGAATTATATAGAGTTAACTTGCTCAATAAAATATTGGCCAGGAAAAGGTATTCTCTATGGTTTACCAAACATATAACTTCTATACCAAAGTTGTGAGCGTTGACGAATCTTCTTTTAATCAACATATATGTAGATCACAATGGCAGTCAACTCTCGAAACAAAAGCAAATATTATCGTGCATACAGAGAGGCAGTTCAACTTCACTAATATCCAGCATAGCATCAGACCAGATAGTGTTTTCAAAAGTAATTTCAACGTTAACAGTAAACGTAAACATCTTTTCTGCGTATTTAGTTAGAGGAATTATGTGAACATTTGCAGCATAGGTTAAATAAAGACGGCATTTGTTTCGTTTTTGATAATGCGCAAAACCATAAAAAACGAAGATTTTCAAAATAACACAAACACATGGGCACTCATCCAAGTTACTCTCGCATTATTCATACATGCTCAACCCGATATAAAATGCTTTTAGTAAAATTAAAATTGCTGCTTAGTTCAAGCCTCTCAATCGGAGACGACGCTACATTAACATAAATAACTAACAATGCTATATCCAGAATCACGTCAGAGAATTGTATGAATATTTTCGATATATGATTAGAAATCTCACTAACTGTGCGTCAGAAATTTCGTATTCACACCTGTAAAATTTTTTTTTCTTTGTTTTTAGTTTTTTTTGTCGGAATCTTATTCTAACTACTTCTTTAATATTTAAAAATTAATTACTATCAGAATGTATAAAAATTATTAGATTGTAAAATGATACTATTGAACTGTAAATGGTATATATGCACTCGAAAACGGTCTGGTCGTTAAATAAGATATAATATCTTATTTTTCTTGTTCATTTAATATGTTTGATGATTTTCTTATGATTTAATTTTTATAAATTTAAGAGTTACGTTTTTTTATTTTAATTTCGGCGTTCAAAAAACAATTTAATTTTTGTTTATGTTAAAAAAACATAACATGTTATTAAATAAACTCAACGTAAAAACACTTTTATACAAAAGTCGAAAATTTACTTTATAAAAACACTTAAAATAATATAGAACGAAATATTACATGAACTCGCGTAATAAACAATATCCCACAATAATTGACTTTATATTATTTAAGTGTAATTTGGTTTTCAAACTTTTTTATTATAAAAGGCTCGCGTAAAAATCGAATCTATATTGTTTTTATGATATTATAGAGTATTTTAAAGACATTTTAATATAAGACCGACTTTTACGCAAATCTCTTATAATAAAAAACGATTAGAAAATTAATTTACACTTAAATAATATAGTCTCGATTATTGCGGAGTATCGATTATCATGCAACAAATATACAACAAGAAATTAAAATCTGTTTATTGACACATGTTTTCAATAAAAAAAACTTCGCTAGAACGCGTAAACGCAATCTTAATTTACTTTAAAAATGTATATAAACACAAAACAGAACACAAATAACAGCACTTAATAATTTTGTGAATGCGCGTTTTTTTTAATCATAGTAATAGTCGATAAAAAGCTCGATTTCGTGTATAGAAACATCTTACCAAAAAAATACAACATAAACACGGAGTTTTGTTTTTGTAAACAACCAATCTGAAAACAAGTTTCACAACGAAACAAAAATAATGTATAGTATAATACGTAATAAAAAAATAAAGATAATAAAAACTGCTTCAAGAAACTTTGTCAAAATATAATTTATAACATTCTGATAAGTGATTTTCAGTGTGTATTTTCAATCTTTGAAATCACTTTTTAGCTCTCTCTCTAACTAAAAAATTTTTTGCTGACTTTTTAAATAAAAATACTTGACAGATAGCATATGTCAATAAAAAACATTTTTTCTCAATTAAGAAATGAACAAAATCAACATCTTTTTAAGCGTCGAACGTTGATTAAGATATCCATTATATTTATAGAATATTGTTATAAAGTCTAAAAAATATTTGTACAAACATCTATAAATGTAAAGACTCATATAAAAAAACTTATAATTTTTTCGTCGATAGAGTAAACTACTTTTTTTCTTCAAGGGTCAATATATTATTACTTGTAGACACTTCTTTCCGCTTACTATAATCTTAATTAAGAAAAAACATATTATATTTTAATTAAGCAAAAGTCAAGTTCCTTAGCCAAAAACCACCGTTAATTAAATTTAAATGGCATATACTTATTTTTAATCATTTTGTCGTTAGACGCAAAACTTCGCCTGGATGTTTTTAATTATTATTTTAATTGTTTATCTTTTTATATATTCGTTTGTTAATTCGTCTCGTACGTTTTAGGGTGCATAAACAACACTGTTTTGAGTGCTTACGTTGTTTAAAAGCAAAAATTTGAAAAAAAGTTTTATGTATTCTTGTTTTTTTCTTAATTAAATATTAAAGTAATTTTCTATAATTAAGATTATAGTGAGAAAGAATATATAAGAACCGATATTAATTCAATACAAAAAAAAACAGACTTGCTCCCTTAAACGAAAAAACGACTCATCGTAAATTCTCTGAGAAAAGTTGTGTTAATATTTGATTACTGAAAAAGCGATTTATTTTGGACTTTATTTTGTATTTTTTTCAATTTAAAGCACAAAAAATTTTTAAAAAGTCAAAATAGTGTTATCTAGCAACAAATTAAGATATCCTATATTTGTTTATAATACAGTTTCTTATTTTTAACGCGATTTTACAATAAAAAACTTTTCTGTTTTTGTAAAATGCGACTGTGCTATAGAATGAAAATTCTTTGAGCAGTTAGACTTTTAACAGAACTAAAGGAATACAGAAGATTTAAATTATAAACGAGAGATAAAAAACAAAGCCGATTTAACGACTCTTTAAGACCAAATTAATACTATATTAAACATCTAAAATTAATAAGAAGATATTTTCTAAATTGTTTTTATTTAAGAATTCGACACAAACAAATTTAGAAGCTTCCTATCTGTTTTTGAGCAAAACTTTATTGATTTAAATATCGCTTAATATAGATCATACGTTTCTATGTTTCAATAGTTATCGAATAAGCATCTAGTTTATATAAATCACTTTAATTCTAAAAAATATTAGAAAGAAAAACATATAAGAATTATTTTGATTTACTTAGAAATAAAAGTTTTTTCAAAAAACATGACTATAAATAATAAAACGGCACGTTTACAAGTATGACGAATATCGAGCCAAACTACTATATTTTATCACAACCGCAGAGGTTTATGGTATTTTGAAGATAAACAAAAAATAAAAAAAACGACACCATCGTTTAATAAAGTCTTTTATAAAGACTTTTAATGCAATATTTTTCAAACACGCTTCACATAAGTTTCACTCCCAAAAACTACAATTATTAAAAAACTTAAAAGAAAAAATAATAAAAAAAAAGCACAATGGTTTTTCGAAAAAAAATTAAATGATTAAAATTTCATCAAAGCTTATAAATCGATTTTATAGTTCTTTAGTTACTTTTTTAAACGACGAGAGCAAATATGTAAAATCGTGAGACTGATGACGATTAAAAGAAGCAACACGATGGCTATTCCCGCAGCCCTCCCAATTCTTTTATCTTTGGAACTCTTACTTTCTTTTTTTTCTTTATTTTTCTCGGAAATTTGTGCTTCTTCCACTGACGTAACAGAATTGTTCATTTTATTATCTTTTTTAACAGATTTTGAAGACCGCTTTATATATTGCGTTTCTTTTTTCGGGCTGATTGTTTCTTGTAGATGAAGCTCTTGTTTTTCGGGTTCTTCTTCTCGCTGTTCTTGCGAATGTAAAACAACAGTTGGTTCTTGTTTTTTATTAAATCTGTCTTGTTTATGTGGGAGCTTATATATTTTTCTTTCCTCTTTGGAATTTAAATTTTTAATCTTCTTAATATTATTATATTTGTTAGAACCATATTTAGTGATCTTTTCCATGTTTTTTATGGTGAGATATTTGTCAAATATATTGGAATCACTGAGTTTAACGACCCCTAATGATTCAAATTCTAACGCAAGAGAAATAGAGTTTGATGCAGTTATGTCTGTGTGTGTTTCAAAATTATCGCCCCGATGCTCAGCGTTTAAGTCGATTACACTAGTTTCGAAAAGCCCAGAGCTTATTCCCAATCTTATTTTTTTTAATATTTCCTTGCCACAAAATACACCTTGTTCTTTAAATGTTAATTCAAGGTCATCACAGTCAGGTAGAGGCATGTATAAGTAAAGCTGAAAAATATTTGTTTTTTGGTTTTTAAAAATGAGCAATTTTGCTTCAGTCATAAAAAGACAAGAATGAAATATTCGACCACACGATATATTTAAGTGTATTGTTAATCTATAAAAGTTTTTATTTAATAAAATAATTTTGTCTTTAAGTTCTAAACTATTAAATTTCGAGTTTTCTATAATATCTCCATCTATTTCTTCACCGTTTTCATTTTTAATTTCAAACAAGGGAACTAATAAAGAATTTCCTCGTTTATTTGGCTTAAGTTTTAAATTGTCGAGTTTAACGTTTTCAACATCCGAGTTATCACAACATAAGTTATCCAGGTTATTTGATGTTACAAGTTCGGTTGTTAAAAGGTCAGTTCTCCTTTTAAAATCTGGTTCGAGTACTTTTCGAATTATTGGAATGTCATTTGTTGATAAGTATATTGTGCGAAGGAGTAGATATATTATTACCATGAATGGTTATTATTGCATTGTTATTATATTAAATATTTAATTGATTTTTTTCATTTAGCATAACAGAAAAGTTAATCGTTTAGAATTGTACATTAATAAAAAATGTTGGTGAGTTATATCTTGTTACTTATTATAATAAATTAAACATCAAAGTTTCTTTAGTCTTTTAAAAATCATTTTTCCACAAATATTGAGTTTTTTACACACTTCGACTCGACACATATATAACATTATGTGTTGAGATATTTTCCATACTTTAATCTTTCATAGCCGTCGTAATAATATTTTTTAATCAATTTTAATGATGTAAAATTTGTGTTATCAGCATATAAATAAATATAATTTTTTCGTATTTAGTTTCGTTTGTTGTTTACAAACAACGCTTTAAAATAAAAATACTTCTATAAAAATTTAGCTAGTTTCAGTCTAACGAAAGGCTAGATTGTTCATTTCAGATTTTGTGTTTTTGTTTTTTTTTGATTGTATGACGCCATATAACTTTTTTTTCTAAATTTGTTTAAATGTTTTATACCTAAGAGTGTTTTTGTAATATAAACAAGTATCGTCTTCTTTTAGTTTTTTTATTTTAATTTTAACACTCGGTCGTCCTACTTTCGCCTGTAGGCGAAAGAAGGACGACTCGCCATATATTAAAATGACGTCATTTTTTCTACATTCGCCTGTAGGCGAAAGTAGGACAGATTTTTTTAAAATATAATAACTGAGAAAAATTATAATAAAAAGTCGTTTTTATTGATCAGTTAAAAAGTCTATTATGTTATTTAGGTGTGAAAAAAATACCTCACTTTCGATTTATTGTAGTTTGTTTGTTTGTTTGTTTGTTTGTTTGTTCCGCTCCGTTTCGTTCGTTTCGTTTCGTTTCGTTCGTTTCGTTCGTTTGTTTCGTTTCGTTTCGTTCGTTTCGTTTCGTTTCGTTTCGTTCCGTTTCGTTCGTCCGTTTCGATAGTTCGTTCGTTCGTTCGTTCGTTTGTTTCGTTCGTTTCGTTTCGTTCGTTCGTTCGTTCGTTCGTTTCGTTTTTTTGTTTTGTTTTCGTTTCGTTTCGATAACATTCGTTTCGTTCGTTCGTTGTAAGCTTAGATGTGCATTTTCTATTAATGCATCTCCATATTCTTATTTTATTAAGACTCTTTTCATAATTGAATATGAAATCGTCTAAGATTATAATATCGGCTCCTCTTTTTGATGTCGCTTTTTTAATTATGTGATGGCTTTTTTTAGTCATGTTTGTTCTACTTTCGCCTACAGGCGAATGTAGGACAAATGACGTCATTTTAATACGTGGCGAATCGTCCTACTTTCGCCTACAGGCGAAAGTAGGACATGCCGTTTTATATCTAAGAGTGTTTTTGTAAGATAAACAAGTATCGTCTTCTTTTAGTTTTTTTCATTTTAATTTTAACACTTATTGGTTATTTCACAGTATTTTATTAACACCTTAATAGTTAAGAGTTAAACGTAAAAATTTTTATAAAAACCGAGTAGCTTATAAAAAACGTGTTTTAATGTTTTTAAAAAGCATTTTGTAGACTAATTCAAACAGGGGCTGTTCTGCTCGGCTTGGCTATAAATGCGAGCCAATAAAAATACATATATATAAAATACTTTTTTTATATAGTTTTTTTTTAAAATAATTTCTTAAAAAATAATTTTATACATCTTTGAAAAAACGATAACGCCATTTGTTATATTTTTCTACAGATCGACCGTAATTTATTTGCGCAATATTGTAAAAAAGTTGTTATGGTTTTCCTTATACAGTACGTATATACAACAACAAAAAAATTTATAATGACACACGGTTATTTATCTATAGTGTGATTGTATTTTTATTCGGTTATTAAATACTCTTTTCTAATTTTTTAGTAATATTTTTTAATCTCAAATTCTTTCACACTGATTCGAAAAAAAACGGAATTAAAAAAAAAATATAGAAGAAGAAAGTTTGTTCAACGATAAGTGATCTTCTGACTACTTTTTTGTCGAAATAAATAGTAAGGCAATGTGCTTAAATTATCAGCTTGTGTCAGCTTTTAAAGACAATGCTTTAAAAAGACACTACGCGCAAAAACAAGTCGAAAACATACTTCGTACCAAGGAATGTTTCGTAAAAGCAAACTATCTAAACTAAAAAAATTAATATTTTTACAAAATCGTTTTAGAAAAGAAATTCTCAATCGGATTCTATTATAAGAGCCAAATATGTGGTTGTAAATCTGTTAAATATAAAATAAAAACATTATTCTGATTTGGTTTATTATGTAATGTATGAAGGTGTGATGTAGCGTGAAAATAAGAGTTGCGTGAAAATACGGAGTAAACATTTCTATGTAAAAATTAAAACTGAAGTGGTTTTATTTAAGGAGACTAGCGTGAAAACTCGGGGTAAGTTATTTATATATAAAAAATATAGAATTGATTAAGCTATTATATTGTTTTTATTTTTTGTGTGTTAAGCGTGAAAATACGGAGTAAGTTGTTTTTGAAAAAAACTATAATAAAATTTAAAAAATAACTTACTGCGTATTTTCACGTTAGCCTTCTTAAGTATTTTTCTATAAAAAACATGTTTTCTATAGAGAAGTTTACTCCGTATTTTTACGTAACTCTTATTTTCACGCCAGCTTTCCGTTAAAATACGAAACATTGAATTTAATTAAGGTGATACATACAAAAAGTTTACTCCGTATTTTTACAGAAAAATCAGAAATATAATTAAGTAAAAAAAAAAATACCGAGAATAAGAAAAACTGTTATTTCAAATTTTTAATTACAGCATTGTTTATCGTTCAGCGTAAGTCAATTCCAAAGTTTTCGAGTTTAACGGAAACAAAACTGCAGAAACTTCAACTATTATAAAAACCCTTTCTTCATAAAAGCTTTTCAGATTACTTTTTCTTCGACGTAGAAACTTCCTAAACTCTTCTGCGATTCAAATTTTCGCATCCACGACAATATTTTGAGTAACTATTATATCTTCATTAGTCTTTTTACATCGGCTTGAACATAGCGAGCGTAATTGTTTTTTACTGTTTAAAGGTCATAAAAATTCTCCCTGTAAGTTCCTTTGATATCTGAGAAGCCCGTATCTTTAAACAAAACAAATGGGTACAAAACAATAGTTTTTTTTTTGATGTAATCGAATTTTCATCTTTTTTCTACTTAATTTAATTTACGATTTTTCCGTAAAAATACGGAGTAAACTTTTTGTATATATCAGCTTAATCGAATTCAATGTTCTGTATTTTAACGGAAGACTGGCATGAAAATAAGAGTTGCGAGAAAATACGGAGTAAGCTTTTCTATAGAAAATATATTTTTTATAGAAAAATACTTAAGAAGGCTAAATTGAAAATACGGAGTAAGTTATTTTCTAAATTTTATTATAGTTTTCATCAAAAACAACTTACTCCGTATTTTCACGCTTAACACACAAGAAATAAAAACAATATAATAGCTTAATCAATTCTATATTTTTTATATATAAATAACGTACTCCGAATTTTCACGCCAGACTTCTTAAGTATTTTTTGTTAAAAAATATATTTTTTATAGAAAAGTTTACTCTGTGTTTTCACACAACTCTTATTTTCACGCTACAGTGTGACATATATAATTTGTCCTGATAAGAATGATGTTTTTTTATGACAAGCTTGTCTTATCAGACTATAGTCAAGCGAATCGACTAAATATGAAAGTTTATTGAAGAAGGTTTGGAGAGCAAAGATTCTATTTTAAGATTCTATGTTTCGGAATTAAGTGAAGCATAGATGCAGTAATAGTGCACAATTGACAGTTTTTTTTAGAGGTATAGATGGATCTCGAATATAATATAGCTAAAGAAACGGTCGATTTAGTGCCTTTTTAAGACAAAATTGAATCAAGCGACACATATGAAACTATAAAAAACGCTGAAATGTTTTTATTACTGTCAACATATCAAACATGACCAAAGAAAGAGGATTGACATACTTCGGTAAAAAAGTTGGACTGTTAATCTTCTTAATAGAATACGATAAATTATTGTCTTAATGATAAGTATGATATAATATCCCTGCATTGTTCATCAAGAAAAAACATGTGCAAAATTTTAAAGATAAAAAAACGATATGTATATTGTAATAGATATTGTAATTTTCATAAAGACAGTGGGTTGAATATCGTCATTTTTAGAATTTTTGAAACTTATTGATGCTTATTATGTAAAAGTTATTTATTTTTCGAACGCAAAATAATTAATTCAAGATAAAATGTAAAAAGATTTTATGTTTTGCAAAATGCTATCAAGTCGTTTATATAAACAAAAACAAAATATATACAATAAGTAAGTGATAAAAGCTGAAATACATTTTTGAAATTTGAATGACTTGTCAATTCGTTTAAATTTATAATATGCGTTTAAAGATAAAAAACAACGTTTCAAACTATAAGAGCGATCGAAAAGCATTTTAATTTATCTGATCCTCAGTTTTAAAATAACAGAGTAATGCTTTCTTAAACTTTGGCTAAACACTGTTCTGTAAACTAGAAAAAAACATACAAACTTGCTTTTCAATTTGGTATAGAACCTTGAGAAAATATTCTAGGTCTTCTGAAAAATAGGAAAATTTGAACATATATGTTTGTGAGATAAAATTCGGCTTTAAACTTTTTAAATATAAGTATCTTTTTACTATTTTTTATTTAATAAGCCTTGCATGTGGTTTTGTGTTAAGTTAATTTAAATAAAAAAATATTTTTTTTTTCAAAACAACTTAACACAGATTACCACATTTTTCTCAATTGAATTTGTGTAAGCGTTTTAAAATAAAAAACAATTTTCTAATTTAAATTAACACAAGTTTCCAGTATAACCGTCGGTAATCTCACAATAAAAAAGATAGTATTTTATACAAAGAAAGGTTTTTTTAATATTAGAGAATAGAAGACAAAAAAGAGAGACTAGAAAAACATTTAATAGTTTTTTAATAGAGAACTTTTACGAACTCTTTCTTGTTGTAGAATATCTCGTTTCCGGTAAATTGGGGCTATCCGGTGTATAAACGAGTCGTTATAAATATCACAACATGATAAAATCTCTGTAAATCAAAGCTCGCCTTTTAAAAGTATCTTTGATTTATGTGGCTAAAAGCACTATATCTCTTTCATATAAGTCGGACACGTTAAATCTTAAATTATACTCTTGTGGAAACTTCGCAATATATATGAAAAAGTGAGTTCTATCTGTTTCATCTTTAAAAAAAGTCCTTTCGATCGCTCCAATCGATATTCATCGAGTCAACTCTTTTAAATAGAATAAAAAAAGCTTAGCCCGTCGCCTTGTTTATTCATGTATTATTTTATAGATAATAGTGTCATTTACAGACATCCAATTTCGATTTTCGAAACTTACAGTGTTTCTCACTTGAAAAAAAAACACTGTCCAGTATAAGAAAAACAATGGCCCGAATAAAAGAATCTTTGTTTCAAAAAGAAAAATCAATAAAAAACAAAATGTTAATAAAATAAATTTTTTTATAAAGTTAAAATTAATTTAACATTAATCGTTTATTTGTTTTAAAAAACGAAACTTTTTTAAATCAAGACAGTTAGAAATCAGAAAAAAAACAGTAATATCATTCGTAGCTAAGGTTTGAAACAAGTGCACATACGAGAAATCTATAGCAGTAATGACCACTGAAGTTAAATTCACTTATAAGGCTGTTGCAAATGACATAAGAAACTACAAGTTAATAGATAAAATGTCTGCATTTAAAAACCAGGAAAAAACATTCTAGAAAACTAAGAATACAGATAAAAAGGTTTATTATTTAGTTGGTTTATGATAAGATTGTGTAACTCTAAAAACGATAAAACGAAAAAAAAGAAATATTTAAAGTCGATGTTATTAAGAGCTGTATTCGAAGAAATCTTCTGACATTCAATTACAGATTTAAAAAGCAGTATAAGCGCTTCTACACGTAATACAATAAGAAACAATTATTCTCAATATTTGTTTTTTACTTTTAAAAACAAGATCATTTAAATCAAAGTTTTCGAAATTTCTGGTTCTAGTCGAAAGTGTTACGATAAAGATTTTTTTTAAACAAACTCTATAAAAAAAAGCGGGCTGATAATCCTTAAAGATTAAAGTGTTCGATTAAGTGCCATTTTGCTAAAAAAATAGGTGCGTTTCGTTCAATTTTCATTTTTGAAATAGGAGTTAATCGATAAATTTTTGTTTTCAAAAAGCTTTTTAATCAAACATTTATTATTTCAAAATACTAACCAGTCGATGACTTATACACTCTTCTCTTCATAAAAGTCAATTTAAAAAAAAACTTTTGCAACTTAATTAGAAAAACAACTAACGAGACGAAAACAAACTAATGATCAATTATTTCAAATTATATAAAGGAACCTTGACAAACATGCTCAAAATAGTTCGTTTTCTGTTTTTTTGTTTATAAAACACTTATAATCTGTTTATGAAGCTCTGTATTTAATTAAATAGAAATAGTTTTTTTACTTAATTAAATTTAAGTGCATTTTCTTTAAATTAACTTTGAGTAAAGCAGAGAGGGAATGTATAAGTGCTGTCAACCGAATATATCTTATTTGTCAACAATAATAACAAAAGATGCTCTTTTCGTAATGAGAAAAAACGACTCTCTTTTTTTTTATTAAAATGACAATAAAAATCTTG
>SBJP01000353.1:0-16729 GCA_014805705.1 Cucumispora dikerogammari | reverse complement strand
AAAAGTTTTGATAAGCATGTATATTTTTTACTGTTAGATTTTTACGTTTAAAAATAATAATTAAAAAACGAAAAATTGTTTTAATTCGGTAAATTGTAATATATGTTTTTGGAAAGTTAAAAATTTAATGAATAATTAACTCGGGTTAAAATCTTACTTTAAATAGTTTGAGAAAACTGTTTGTTATTCTCAAAAAAAAAATTTTTTTAACGAAAATGATAATTAAAACGAAACCTTTTTTATATAATATATACAGAGATTTTCACTGGTTTCTACGACACCCACACATCTCACAAAAGTAACAGATAGTAAATATACTAGAAGTAAACAATATTGGCCCACCATTTCTTTAAAAATCATTGAAAAAATACAAGAAAAAAGAAGTGTCAGTTTTTTGTCCTTTCCTATTTTTATGAACATTTTAAATTAAACATACATATTTCTTATAATAAATCTCAAGTGTCTGAGTTGATATATATATGTAGCGTAATAATATTAGTCGTTGTAATAATATATTTTAGTTTATATTCTATAAAAAAAACTAAAACTTTTTAAAATAAGCTAAGAAATAATTATTACGGCATTCACTTATATTAAAAATATAATAGAAAATATTTCTTCACTTAAATAACTTGAGCAATATTATTACATCGATCATATTATTACGTCACATGGAGGGTTTATACTGGCGAATCGTGAGATCAATTATAAATCCTGAGTAGAATATAAAAAGCTGATATAAGACAAAGGTTTGGGTAAATATAACAATGTTTATGAAATATACCTAAATCTCCTTGAGTTTCAACTGCCCCTATCTCTTTAAACAATTCCCCAAAGTCATTATAGATTTCAGTTTGATTGTTTTTGTATCAGATATTTTAAACAATCAAGTGTTTTTTAATTAAACACAAGACTTTAAAAACAAATAATATGTTTCTCTAGCTGAAAATCTCGTATTATTGAAAAAAAACAATCAAAAAAACTAAGCGGTTAACAAAGCTTTATATGAATTAAAGTAAAAACGGCTAGTTTAATTATGTTAAAAAAGAGTCTTAAAGCAAACTTTAAGACATATAAACAGCTTAAATCGTCAAGAAAAGTATAAATTCTTGATCAAAAATTTTTTATTAGCCCGGAAAAAAACATCTTAGAAGTAATTAAGATTAAAAATCAAAAAAAAAAATTAATCAGACGGGGTTGCGCTAGGAAGTTAATTAACACTTCAAGCGCAATTCTTAAAACCCCACTAATACAGCTTTTACTTAAAATTAAAATTCTATTAAACCTAGTATTATTCTAATAACAAAAAAAACATAAGAGAAAAATTATAATTAAAATTTTTTTTAGCGCAAAAAAACCAAAAGATAAAAAAATGAAAAATAAATTAACACGACTTAGAAAAAAACTAAATCGTTTTACGAAAAACGTTTGCGTCAAAAGCCCATGTTCGAAGAAGTCGTAAACATTCACGAACTAAACAATTCTACTAAGATATTTGTCGGCACTTTTCTCTTAAACTTATCACTCGAGAGTGGACAGATTAATTTAAATAAATTAAAACTAAATGAAGTTGAAGAGACTGAAGACAAAACAAGTTTAGAACTAAAAATCAGAGAAACAAAATACTTCATAACCTTTATAGATGAAAAAAAAGTAGAAGTTTTTAAAAGTCTGTTTATACTAAAAAATTTTATTAAAAAACGGAAACCGCCCACATTAAATTTGGTTGAAATAATTTTTAAATATTCTTTGTTAGACTTCATAACTCACCCTGAGCACCTGTATGTTCTCTTAATGTTACACGATACTTGTTTAATAGAAAAAATTGTTGAAAAACTTGAGCCAAAACTCAACTTTTCTTATTTCAAAGCGAGAAGAGATCTTCCAATTCTCTTAAGTCTTTTTAAGGGAATATGTCAATCGATAACTTGCAACTCCGATATTCGCATTATATTATGCAATTTCTTTTTATTAACAATCGAAAAATATGACTTGATTATTTGTTTAAGTGGAATATTAAGTCAAACAATAAACATAATAACTCTAGACTTAAAAAGCTTAATATTTTGTGAAAATATGTTTATTTCCTTAACAGAGAATATTTCTTCTAAGCGAATAGATTTAGAAATAGAAAAATTATTTGATTTCTTTTTTTTCGACTTTAAATTCCAAACTGACGAACATTGGAAAATTTTAAATATTTGGATCGAAAAATATAAAAAAGATTTTACAGGCTTTTTATGCCGAGAAGTTTTAACCGAGAAATTAATTTCGTTACAAAAACTTTTAAGATTTGAAAAAGATTATTTATTGTTTTATGAATTTATGCGAGGTCTTGGTAAAATTGATTTTGATTTACTAAAAAAAATATTTCAAGAATTTCGATTATTGTTCCCATTAATAGAGTGTCTGAATTTTGAAGAGGATACTTTGTGTTTAGAGCAAAATTATATAAATTCTATACTTTTGAATGAACAAATAAAAACAAATGATCTCGAGCCTGTAAATTTTAGTGAATATTTTGGTAAAATAAAAAGTTGTAGAATGCGATACTTTAAAAAAGAAACCAAGTCTATACATAAGATCTTATTTAACGACCTTGGCAATTTCAAACATCTATTCGAGAGACTCTCTGAGCCACCTTTTGGGGCCCTCTTTGTAAATTATTTATTATCTACGAATTTCATAGAATTTTTGTTTGCTAGAAATTTTGAGAATTTGGATGTGGAATTTTTTAAATACAAAATATTACACAATTTATTACTAATAAATTCAAATGTAAAACTTGTTTTGAAAGAAAAAGGCATTCTAGGTTCAATAAAAAGACGGTGTTTAAGTGCGAAGACGTATTTTACTAGGTGTAAGTTAATCGGGGTTTTGATTGATAGTGTTATTAGTTTTATATCATAATACCCTGTATATGTTTTATATATTTTATATAAATTGTCTCAAGGACAGCGTCTTTTTGTTTAATTAACATTAAATCTTTAAATAAATTGTCTTTTATTTTTTTGTGAAAACTGTTATTAGTTTAATAATCTGTTATGTGTCCGCTTTTGTAGTTTTTTTGAAAAAAAAATATGATGTTACAGCCTGAAAGTTTCAGCTCTAATATTAGAAAACAAGATTAAAAATATACCCTATAAAACATTTGTTATAAACGGTATCTGGTAAGAAAAATTTAGTTTTATAAAATGAAAACAAATAAGTATAGTGTATCTAATTTAATCTTATTTGTTTTCAGGTACTCTTTTGTGTACAGATATATAGCTGATAAATAATTAATACAAACTCGCGAAATGTAAAATTATACACTAACTGTGGAAAATTGAGATTCTTACTCGGAACATATAATAAGTTGTTTAGCATATATATACAAACACGGGTTTTTTAATAAGGGTCATATAATATATCTGAAAACAAAGATATTTTGTTTAAAAAATGTTGATAATGTTTAATAGATATAACAATACTTAGATATTGCATCTAAAACTATTGCATTATTCTGAGCGTGTGTGAGTGTGTGTGAGTGTGTGTGTGCTTGTGTCTAAAACTTCTAAAACACGAGAATGTTTGTATAGAAAGTATAAATCTCTTGAAAAAATTACAGCTACACGATAATGGTGTGCTAATTTTTTTTACATACGGAAATTCTTTCGTAAAAATATATAAAAACGTTGTTGAAAAAGCTCTAGAAAAAAAACTGTTGATTTTTCTTTTTATATCTCTGCCTTTCCAAATACACAGTTTTTAAATTGAGTCACTATTAAACTATGGGTCTTTGAATTAAAATTGATATGTGAATCTCTTATCCATTATTTATTATACTCAAGCTTTTCTTTCTGCGCCCTGTCTAAACAGCATAATCAGATGTTAAATATTTTTAATTAAAACTAAAAAAACAGAACAAAAATTTTTTTACACCAGACAAAATTTATTGAAACAGTGCTTAAACTACGATGGAAGTAAGACAGAAACAGCGATTAAAACGCGTTGCAGAATTAAAAACATTTTTAAAAAGTGTTGTACTTTTTTTTATAAGAGGCTTGCTTTTTTCTACAAATGCAAGATACACTGAAGATGATTGTGCTTCACTTATTTGAATTATTTTAATAGAATCTAAAATCATCGAAGCTTTGTAAAAAAGATTATATGATACTTAAAAACAAAATGCGTTATAAAAATCTCAAAGGTTTTTAATAACAAAGTATTTTGTTTAAAATGGCGAAACCGGTTCTATCTGGTGATTTTATTATTCAGGGATGAAAGATAACACAAAAATTAGGAAATTAAAACATTATCTGATTCAACACGCATTGGTAAGTTTCCCAATTGAACAATAGAACCTTTAAAACCCATAAAAACACCACTCTTAAAATTATATCTCAATTTCTTTTCAATTTTTTCAATAACGTCTACATAAAAATTCTCATAAAAATTGATATTTCTTTGGAAAATCGATTCGAAAATCAAAATGTTTGTTACAATTCCTCGAAACGTTCTTCCAATTTTTAATTCTGTCACTTTGTCGAGGTTTTCTACAATCTTCACGTTTCCTAAAGTCAAAGTCATTTTTTTATTTTTATATTTGCTTTCTATTTTTATCCCATCATTCATTAAGTATTCGGATAAAAAAATTGTCTCTGAACCTCGTTCATTTGTAATTCGATATTTAAACTTTTTATCAAAAACAAATAATACAAAGCTTTCTTTCTTGCTTGAAATTCGCAATATTTCTTGTTCATTTGAATTATCATATTGGAATATTTCGAAATAACAAGAAAATGAAGATGAATTTATTGCAAAACTAAGCGAAGAATTTAAAAAAATGAGCGAGTTGTTTTTGTATTGAACTCCTTCATTATATTCCACTATTTCTGTACTATTTACTAACTCAGAAGTTTGTAATATATGTTTATTTAATAATGAAATGTTTCGAAAGCACCCGAAATTCCAATAATTCAAGGTTTCATTTTTTAACTTAAACGCGTTTAGTTTATCTAAATAATATTTTTTATCTATCAATTCTTTAAAATTTTTATTAATAAACTTAACACTTGAAAAGACAAACTTTGAAATGTAAACTTCTTCAAATGAAAATAAGAAATCAATTAGTTCTCTTTGATTACCAAACTCATTGTTAAATATAAGAGGAATTAGAAGCTCTACAAAATCGTTATTTTTTATTATTAAAATTATTTCTTTAATTACTGACATATTTTTACATACAGGCTTATATCTAAATGAATTAAGTATTTCTGTCTTCAAATAAATCAAGGTTTTAGGCTGTTGTTTTAATAAAAAGAGAATTTGTTTCAATTTAATTTCGTTGTTTTTTGATAAATTTTTTACCGCTATTCTTATTATATATGTTGCATTGTGTTTTTCATTAAGATCCGAGCTGTTTTTCCAAACCGCGAGAAGATTGGATTTTTCCAAGATTATACAGAAATTTTCGTAATCAGCAGCAAATTTGTAAAAAAATTTACTATGAAAAATATTCACACAATTTGTTACATTTAAATATTTTAAATATTGTTTAGACATTAAACAACATAAAATAAAATCTTCTGTTATTGCTTGTGATCTTGAAAATATTAAAGGGGAGACTTTTGTGTTTCCTGTTTTGAGTATAAAAAGTTGAATTATTAAATCGATTTTTTTGTTTGTTTCTATTAAATATTCAAGAAAAGTTTTAATATGTAAGTGGTGCGGTGACTTGTTGTTTGGTTTTTCGCTTGATAACTTCTCATCACATGGCGCGACTGTGATTGTATTATCAGATGTTAATGTATATCTGTTCTTATAGGTATTTAAGGTTAATATCGTTGATGTTTTTTCAATATTGTTTGTCGCAACTACATTCGATATGTCGGGTTTATTATTTAACGTATCAGGCCTTATATTATTATTAACCCCATCAAGTGAAAAATTGGCTGTTTCATCAACAATGGGAGAATCTACACCACTTTCTACCGTAATCTCATTTGAATCGAAAAAATTTACAGTAGAAGTACTAGTGTTAACAAAAGAATGCTTGAATACATTATTGTTCACTTTAGTTTGGGCCTTAATTAAAATTTCCAAAAGTTCCTTTCCAGAAAAACCTGAAAAATCAAAGTGTTTAAGAACCAAATTATTAAGAAGATAACAATTGGTCTGTGAAGTAAGCGTTAAATATATGAGTTTTTTGTCATTAAATTGGATTAATTTCTCGGCTAAGAAATCGTACTTATTTATGTTTTTGAGTCCTATTCTATCTAGTTTTATTTTATGATCGCCTTCGTTTTCACTAACTAGTTTCACTAGTTTTTTGAAAACGGCAATTTGATTATCGATTGAAGTAGAAAACAAAAACTGCACATATAAAATATCTTCAAAATAGAGATCACAGCTTAAATGTGATTCCTGGTTAAAAACAATTAAGTTTAAAGCTGCCAATTTCAATATTTCGTGAGATATATTTTTAATATTTAAAATTTTTTGACAGATTTCGAAAATTAATTTAAATTCAGTTTTTTTATACTTAAAAAGTTTATGCAATGTAGACGATTGGGCTTTTTTATTCTTATTAAAATCATTATTGAGACCAGAAAGCGAATCGTTACTTTTGAGCAATAAAAGAGGTCCGATGTTTGATATTTTTAAAATAAATCTTAAACAGCTCGCTATATCATTAATATTTGTTTTTTGTATTCTTTCAAAAAACTCGTTTATTTTAAAACAAACCTTATTCAAATCTCGGGAAGATAATTGGTATTCAGGAATTATTAATTTTTCTATTTCCTGTATTTCAAGTAAAAAATTGTTTTCATTTTGTAATTCGAAACAGAAGTGTTTTATGCGAGCAGTTACTTGAAATATTCTTGTCTGTAACTCTGAGTTTGTATATACGGCTTTGGGAAATGAAAAATATCTTGTTGTCATAACATCTGTAATACTGATCTTTTTATTATATTGATTATTTTTTGATTTTATCTGTTATTGATTATATCTTTTTATGTTGTGATACTTTTTGATTAGATTTATCACTTTTCAGAAACAAAACAAAGACAAGTGTTGTGTATTTATATAAAAGTTGAACAACTGTAAACCTGTACAGAAACACTATATAATCAAATAATATAAGGTTATTATACTGAATGTATTATATACGAGTATACGTATTGCACAATTTTTTTATAGTTATGTATAGAAACCGACAAACATACTGAGACCACTAATTTTTTTTTATACTTAATATATCCTAGAGGTTTGTTATACTTACGAGTATTAGTAAAGTTTAGATGTTTTTAAAAATATTTCTCAATCTGAGAAATATATTTCTTTTTCCCAGTAGATTGTTGTTTTTTTCTAATTTCTCATTATGTTTTTAAAAAACTTAAAAAAATATTTTCTAAATTAATCTTTTTTTAGTTAACGTGCTTTAATTTTTTTTAAAGATACATTCTATTTTTTAAAATTGGACTTTCAACGAATAACGTATCGATTTAAAAGATAAATAAGTTTTTCGAATATTCTGTTTCGTTCTTAAATATATTTTGTTTTTGAAAATATCTCTGTTAACTAAATATCAAATATTATTTATCTTAAAATCGATAAAGAAATTAAAAACAAGTTTATCTTAGTTATATAATTTGGAGCTATAAGAAAAGAAGAAGAGACGAAACAAAACTGTTTATTTTCATTATATTTGTTTTGCAAACTGCCGGTTATATTATAACCGAGCACTTGATCTCTAAAAAAACATATAGAATCGCAACACGGCGTTCTCTCTGTACGGTGCTTAAACTACCAAACGTATATTTTGGAAAAAAAACACTTAGAATGAAACAAAAAAAAACGAAAATATTGAAAACACATTTAGGGAAGAAAGTTGATTAAAGAAGTGGGGCGTGAAAGTTATATTGAAATTAAAAGACTATAAAAACACACAAACTCTTCACTATAGAATTAAAAACCGTTACGCTGCGGCTACATATGCATAGATTGTCTTTTTTTAAAAAAAGCTGTGTTTGAAATAAAAGTGTGAATGAAAGATGGTTTTGACTTCAGATCACATGTGGATGATTTTATTTGAGTTTTTGGAAATTTTTTTGTAAAAAAGAATGAAAAACCCGTGGGAAACAGTTTTTATTTTGTTGATATAAGACTTCTCACTATGAGAAAAAATACTGTTTATTTATGAACAATGTCAAGATCAGCAACAAGTTACAATATAAAGCAAATAATCAATGAATAGAATGTTTTTTGTTCGTCGATAAATGCTATTTTCGGTGTTATAGTAAAGAGCATTGCAAATAAAAATGAAAAAAAGATTGAAGGCTTCAGTGAGATAGATAGTGGACGAAACTTGTTTCAGCAAAAAGAAAAGACACAGAAGCAAAGTGTCGAAAAAAATCTAGTAGGTGAAGTCTTTAGGAAATCAAAAAAATTTTTTTTAGAACTTGAAACAACTCAGGATATGATCAGTCTTAGCATCAACAGCACAAGATATGTGAAAGAAGATACATTAATCGTGACTGATTGTTGGCTGAGTTACCTTAATGTCAAAAATATCGGGTGTTTACATGAAGAAATAAATCACCCGCGGTACTTCGTAAACTTTAATGATAGATTTCTTCACACTCAAAAAATAGTTTGTTTATGGTCATATATAAAGAAATACATCAGATATCGGTGTAAAAATTTAAAAAAATCTAAAATACTAACAAAAATATCAAATTTTTGAAGTTCTTAAAAACGCTTTTGAGCATTTCTTGCAATAGTTTTCGTATTTAACGTCTTCAAGTATGTATTTTTAATTAAGTATTTTATAATTTTAATATAACATTCATGCATGCTCCCCAGACCCCCCTTCTTATCCCTAAACAAAGTTTTACTCACATGAGTTTTTTAATCACGCTTTAAAAAAATTTTTTTTTAAAGCAAAAATTTTGATAAAAGCTTCATAAAAACAACATTAATTGAGTTATTGAAATTTCTGAATTAAAAAAATTTTAAAAAAATATCCCAATATCTCGTTGTGATCTCATAATTACACGCCTTGTAAGTGAAACATGAATATAATATAAGTTTAGTTAATGAATAGTATTAAACTGTTACATTTTTTCGTGTGTTGTAGTGTCTATATAATTAGAAATTTTAAGGCTGGCTTGATGACACCTGTAGTTTAGTTATATAAAGAAGTTTTTTTTGAATGAAGATTGTTTGAGAGACACTAGTTGTATATATAAAATAAAAACAACATGTTTATTACTTTTAAAGTAATACTTCAACAAAGAAAACTTCGACAACGAATTTTCCTGAGCGTCCGCTGATAAAAAAAACTTTAAAAAGTAAAAACAAAAGTTTTTATTGCAAAATTGAGAGACAGAATATCCGCGATGTTAAACAACCGATTCTTTATGAAACGCAGTTTCTGATGGCAAAGAAACTAGCTCCCGGCCTACACAACTCGTCAAGTCAACTTGTCATATAAAAAATAGAAACAAACAGTTCTTTCACTGAATTACATCTTTTTTAAAAATAGTGTAATGTTTATTATAAACAGTTTGCTAGTTTGGTGCCGTACACTTGTGTTCCCTCTAACCAATTATTGTTACCCCTTATCAATTATTGTTCCCCTAACTAATTATTGTTTCTCCTAACCAATTATTGTTTCTCCTACCAAAAAACTTTATTTGCCACTAAAAAAAACAAGGGTTCGTTTCGTTTGTTTCGTTTGTTTCGTTTTCGTTTATCGTTTTCGTTTCGTTTTTTCGTTTCGTTCTTTTTAGTGGCAAATAAAGTTTTTTGGTGAGAAAAGAGAAAAAAATTGATTGGGAGAGACAATAATTGATAAGGGGAGACAATAATTGGTTAGGGGGACAATAATTGGGTAAGGGGTACGATAATTGGTTAAGGGGGACGATAATTGGTTAAGGGGTACGATAATTGGTTAAGGGGTACGATAATTGGTTAGGGGGACAATAATTGGTTAAGGGGAACACAGGTGAACCAATATCGCGAGTTTAACTTGTTTCGTTTGGAAAGTGTCTCTGTTATAAAGGCTTATCTCGAAACGATGTTTATTCATTTTTTTCGCTATTTTAATCTAGTTAACAAAAATATATCGACATATTTAAAACAACAATATTTATTAGAAAAATAATAGTAAATGTTAGATATATCTTAAAAGTTATCAACAATACATTTGAAACCAACATTATTAATAAAATGTAGTCAAATATTTTTAATAGAAGGTTTTTGAAAGAGAGGTTAAGACTTGGGGCAATAATATTAAACACATAAAGATTTAATACTTTAAGATATGATTGCAAAAAAAAATTTTTGGTCGAAGGGGCATTTATTTCTATTCAAACCGAATATCGTTTATTATAGAAAACAAGAGTTTATAATTTGCCCATAGATACTTTAGTGTTTTTATTATTTTTTATTTGACTTTGTTATATTATAAGTACGGCAAATAAATTCTGAATCCAAGCGTTTTCAGCAAAAAGTCCTGAAAATGTTGAAAATCTTTTTTTTTTCTAGAAATTTATTGGATAAAGAATCATAAAGCACATCCCCCCATGTTCGTACAAAAAGATCCAAAAGAGCAAATTTATTTTCATATATACTTCTATTTAGAAATTCTTTTTCTATCACATCAAGAGATGAACTTTTTTGTCAATTATGTCACGTAATTGTAAACTCAGATAAGAAAATTTAACATAAGCCCACACGTTTCATCATAAAAGCACCAAGAGAAATTCAATAAAAAAAACTACATTCAATTCGATCATTCTTAAAGAGAAAGAGCGCCCATATATAGAAACAATTACAGAGACCTTTTTATCAGCTAATATCCCGCTTCACAAATTGCGACATCCCGCGATAAAACAACTATTTACTAAATTGGATCACCATATACCAAAGGAAACATCGTTTAGAAATGTGGTGGGCATATTGTACGAGAGAAAATGAAATCAAAGCAAAATTTAAAAACAATAATTTTTTTATGATTTTTGATGAGAGCCAACATTTAAATATAAAATATGTTAACATTCAACTGGATTTGCTTTCTGAACCCAGGAATATCTTTTTAATATTGTGTAGAATCAAAACAACAGTAAATTTGTGCGCGGTGAAAGAAATTATATATTCAGTCATAAAAGAATATGATCTTGATATTAATTTTATGTCTCTTTTAATATCAGATGCGGCCAGATATATGTTATAAGCAGGATCCGTAATACAGAAAAAACATAAAAACTTTTTCTATGTAACTTGTTTTGCCCACCTTTTACATAACTGTGCTTTACGCATCAAAAATCACATTATGAACATCGATTTTCTAATTTCATCAGTAAAGATGCCTCTAATAAAATCGATTGATAGAAGAAAGAAATTTGTTAATATACCTCTTCCACCCCAATTAATAATAACAAGATAGGGAAGCTGGTTGGAAGCTTGTGAATATTATTATAAATATTTGCCAAATGTCGGCGAAATTATAAGAACATTTGAAAAAGATGGTAAAATAATAGATAATGTTTCAGATGCTTTTAAAAACACTTCACTAACAAAAGATTTAATATACATACATAAAAACTGCATATTTATTTTAGATTTAATTAATGCAACTCAAGAAAAACAATTTTCAATTAGTGACGCAATTGAAATGTTTGTATTAATTGATATTAAAGAATATATTGAGTGTTTTTTCTTATATTAAAGAGCGCTTTGAAAAGAATCAATTTCTTAGAATTAAAAATTTTGAAAATATAACAATTACACCAAGAATATACAATGAGTTGATGAACTGTCTTTCAACTTCTATCTTGATAGAGCGTAGTTTTTTCATGCTAAACAAGTTAATAATAAAAAAAACTTTGAAAACAGTAATGTTGAAAAGTATATGGTGTTATTCTGCAATAAAAAACAAACTATTTTTATTCTACTTTATTTTTATTTATAGACTTTAAATGCTAAAAATGCTGAAAACTCGTTTTTAAAAGTGATTTAAATGCTAGTTTTCAGCGCTGACTTGGGTTGCCTGATAATAAGTCACCTCAGGTAAAATAAACATCTAATATAAATAAAACAAGCGAAGTATAACAAGACAGATCTTTCACAAAAACAAGGCTATATGTCTTTAAAAATCTCAGATATTAAATTACCCCCCACTCTCTCCACATTTTCAAACTTGAAAACTTGTTTTTTTCTTAATCTAATATATCAAAAAAGGGTTTCTATCATGTTAAAAAGGCACTTTGAAATACATAATGTAATATCGAAACGTGTGTTATTTCAAGAATATGTTAATTCTATAATACTAGGGCTATATTTATTGCTGATAATAAGAAATAAAAAGGTAATTTAATTATTACTTCGTTTTTTTAATTACCAATTTTTATTAGAAACGTTCGATGTTATTTATCTGAGATCATTTTGACATATCCGCTATTTTTAGCATATGACACGCAACCTCGGCCCCTGGTCTGCAAAATTTACAGGAAAATACACGGCACGCGTTCAAAAAAAAACAACTCAAAATTTCATAGATTATATGGTGAAATGATTAAATAAAAAAAATATTGCATATTTTATTTAACATTCAAAATAAGAACAATTACGTTCAAAGTAGAATAATTCCATTTAAAATGAAAACAACTTCATTGAAAATGATAATAGTCAATTTTTATAAACCTATACAAAAAACAAAAAATATAATACAAAAAAAACGAAGAGTCAAGCATATAATTTAATTCTTATTAAAACCACATATCAACAAGGCCTTTTTAATCACTTAAACTATCTTATATTGCAGATACACAACTTAAACAAAATATCCGCGTTATTGGTTCGATACTTTGTTAAATAAAAGAATATTATACTCTTAGTCTTCGCGCTTTAACATCTGAACCATCTCATTATTCATTAATATTTTCTTAAACTTCTAAGCTATCTGTCTTTTAACAAATCCCTTAATAACTGACACGCTTTCTAAGCTGATTTTAACATCGAAAAATAAGGTTTCAAACGAAAAAACCCTTTTACTAAAATCCCTAGTTCATTGACAACACTTTCAATGTCTTAGTGACATAGTGCGTTATCAATAACAAGAATAACACGAGTACCATACGCTATATTGGCCTTCTACAGGCATGCTCTTAACTAATCTTTAGCAAGCTCTTTCGTAAACAACCTCTGCTTATTTCATGATAGATTAAACTCAGGCTTATATGCAACCTATAAGATAAACATTGGTTTTTTTTAATCTTCTGATACGATTTTACATCATGTCCACACGCTAGAGCCCGTATAATCGCGGAAAATATATATTAAAATTCGTTTCATTCATACACAAGATAAAAATCAAGACAAGATGACACGAAAGCAACGATGTAGCGAACTTCTGCCACTTCATGCCATTTCCGAAAGACTTAGCAGACTGAGCTTGTTTCTTACATCTTTGATTTATAATAAATAATAAATGCTCATAAGAGGTTTGCTTTGATAACTTTAACTTAATTTCGTTTTTTGAACCACAGACAATTTTTTCAAGTATAATTTTAGAATTATACTTTGCTCCAATTGTTATATAATATAAGTGTTTGTTATTAACTTTAGTATATCGTTTAATCTTGCTATCATCACGCTTTTCGTCTTGTGTTGTTTAACGTTAGATTGTCGCATGAGGCAAGTTGAGTTTTGTCTCAAAAGCACATATAGTCGCGTTGACATTTAACACCGATAACAACTGTGTTTTTTTCTGTTAATCTCTTGTTTGAATTTAGCTAATTGTGTCATGAGTGAATATAAAGTTTTTCATTGTTTCTGAGTAAAAAATATAAATCTCACTATGGATCGAACTATTCTATTTTAAACGAAAATGTTCTCATTTTAATGTGAAATGGTATAGTGCGGTTCCGAACGCAATCAAAATCGGATTGTGGTCTTGTTGCCCAAATAAATTAGTGTCCGTTGTTTCAGGGTATAAACACATCACGTATTTTTATTGTTTCTTAACTCTTTCACAATTTTTGGTCATATAATAACCAAAAAAAATTCAAGAAAATTTAGAATGGCTATTATAATGGCCAAAAAAAAATATAAAAAATCAAAATGGCCGTTATAATGTCCAACAAAAAATCTAAAAAATTCAGACGACTAGTATAATAGCTAATAAAAATTTAAAAAAAACTAAGAGGCGAAATTTAAATTCAGATAAAAAGTAATAATGCAATTTTAAAATACTTTAAAAAAAACAGTATAAGTACAGAAATTACTTTTGGTATTTAAAGATAAAAAAAAAGAAAACACTACATTATTGTTTAAAGTGCAACAAGCCTTTATGGATTGGCAGTTGTTATATAAGCTATCATGAATGATCGGAAGTGCGCGATAAAATTAACACTTTAACGAGCAGCAGTTCGCTTTTTTGATTCAAAGTTTAATGATAATGTTGACTTTAATAATTAAATTTAATCAATTCTGTAAATGTTTTTTTATGTTTTTTTTGAAACTGAATTTGTTTTTTTTTAAAAAATATTTTCGGCTATTATTTTTTTTTCGTTGAAATTGTGAAAGAATTAAAAATGGGTCAACAACACCCATTTTTTATAATTAAGATTCAAAGCACGTTGAGCTAAAATAAATGGTTGTTTTGTTTATAAAGAGCTGAAGAGAAATAAAACACAGAAAAGGTAGAAGACAAAAAAACTTTGATTGTTTTAAGAACCGCTCGCGTTTTCTGTAGATTATATGAACAATTATTTAAATTTATGTTGTCGTTGAATATTGTTTTAAAAAGTCTCGGTTTTTTGAATGATGTCAAAAATTAAATCGTGTTGAGTTGTGGACGCATACTTATTTAATTATATTTTCTTTGAACTTATTCTTTTTAATTCGTTTTTTTGTTATCTATAATGCTTTATCTTAATAAGCTTCGAATTTGCAATGTTTTGTGATTACAGAAAGACGTATTTTTGGTGCACTTTTGAGAAAAATTGAATTTATGAAAAGCTTGTTACTCATTAATCTTTAGCCCCAAGATATTTTCGAATTGTTTTTAACAAGAAATGTTGACAAGAATGTTAGAAGAAAATTAAAAAAAAAAGAATAAAAAAACACCAAAATAAACATTGAATATTAACACATAATGTTGAAAAAAATGTTGTTTAAGATCAATTCGTAAATATAACTAGTTTTAACAGCACATTTTAGTAAACTCGAACATTTTTAAACAAAATTTTTTGAAATTAAATGGTTTTTAAACACCGCGTTTTTTCAAATTAAAATGATCTCAAACAGCACGTTTTTTAGATTAAATAAGCTGTGTAAATCTTCTAGTCGAAATAGGTAAATGAAGCCACGTTTTTAGCAATCGACCTTAACAAGAGTATAAAAAACCGAATCAGAAAAATACAAATTAAAAAATTGACCTATGACCGAATCTTAAAACTACAACCTGAAGTTCGTCTTGAAAAAAAAACAGAACGTAAAAAAGCGAAAACTTAAAATCGAAAAACCGAATCTAAAAAAACCAAACCTGAAACTAATCGAAAAATCAAAATTAAAAACTTATCGATGAAAGTGAAAATTAAAACCTAAAAACCCAAACTGAAGAACTGAAGCTAAAAATACAAACATAAAATTTCTAACTAGAAAACTGAACTTATAATCAGCGTCTGGAAAACTGAACTTGGAAAACAGACGCAGAATAAATCAAATATATAATTGACTGTAAAAGTACAAACTCAGTTTTTTTTCAAGCGAGGTTTTCTAAAATAGATTTTTCAAGTTCAGTGTTTCAAGATTCGGTTTCTTGGGTTCATTTATCAAATTTGTTTTTTTGATTTCAGCTCTTCAAATTCGGTTTTTCAGATTTGTTGGCCATATCGAATTACAAGCCCTTTTTCTGATCAAAAAAAAACACACCTCTATGTGGAGAAGAAAGAGAGTAGAAAGTGAATGCGATTTTGTGGTCGGTTGTTTTAAAGGATAAGAGGTTTTGTAAAGAGTGTCTAAAGTTGCTGATTTTGAAAAAAAAAGTTGAGGGTGATCTGAGATATTGTTTTTTGACAAAGAAGTGTTTGAAACAGAAATATAATATTCTAGAAACTTTTTTTTTCGGTTTACGTCTTCCGTTAAAAACAATAATTATATTGTTCTGTTTATGGTTGAAAGATTCTTCTATAAGGGAAACGTTTTATGAGTTAGAGGTTGGTTTCGATAGTGTTAAATCGGAAACGGTAATAACTCGGTGAAAAATAAGACAGGTAAAAAATCTAAAAATTGGGAGTTTTAGTTTCATTGTCGAAATGAATAAAACAAAGCTTACTAAGACAAAAGCGAACGTTGACAGTGTCTCAGAAATAATTTGGTGATTTTGAGGGTTTGTATGGTCCATAAAAAATTTTTTTATGGGACAGTAAGGAACCGGAGTGTGAATATTCTATACCAAAATTCAAAAAGACTTAGAACAGAATCAACAATAATTAACTGACGAGAGTGGGGATTGTTTCGGGCTTGAGCAAGTTGTTTCTGGTCATTTAAAAAGAAATTGAAATAAATATCTTGGGGATCTAAATAACCCTTTTGTTCATACTCAATGAATAGAATTCTTATTGGGGGGAGGGGGGAGGGGGGGGGGGGGGGGGGGGGGGGGGGGGGGGGGGGGGGGGGAAAGGAAAAAAAAAAAACAGCAGAAAAAAGAAAATGGAAAACAAAATCGCAAAAC
>SBJP01000352.1:0-14979 GCA_014805705.1 Cucumispora dikerogammari | reverse complement strand
TGGTTTGTGTGTTTATTTGGTGTGGGGGGGGGGGGGGGGGTGGGGCGGGGGGGGGGGGGGGGGGGGGGGGGGGGGGGGGGGAGAAGTTATATTAAAATTAAAAATTATATAGTTAAAAAGCTTTATTAGACAACGATAAATACGAAATTTGTTGCAAGAACTTCTCAAAATAGTTTTTTGAAAATTTAAAAAATTTGAACTCTTTAAGATAATACTTTGGTTTTTTTTTAGATTTTTACTGCGTGATCGGATATATTTTTTTAAATAAG
The DNA here is from genome assembly GCA_014805705.1 of Cucumispora dikerogammari. Lineage (NCBI taxonomy): Eukaryota > Fungi > Microsporidia > Cucumispora > Cucumispora dikerogammari. Next base: position 14,710 of record SBJP01000352.1, on the reverse strand, counting down.
ACAATAAACAGTTATATTTTGAGTGTGAATGAACTTATCTTGAAAGTCTACGAAGTTTCAAGAGTGATTTATAGTTTCATATAAGAACCCAATATTTTCGACGCTCAAGTAACTGCGCCAACAGACTGCCATTATTAAAGTATTCACTTTTACGTGTTTAGTTATAATCGTGGCGATATTGATCAATTTGCGAGTTATCGAAAGCACCAAAAACATTTTTTTGGTCTCCCTTGAAATGCCCCCAACACACCAGATGTCTTTCAAAACCCTCTCTTTATTATTCTCCCTCGAGCTCAAACAAGTCTCATCGACTTCCACAATCTCAACTATATCTCCAACCTTTTCATCTTATTTTTCTGTAATAATTCTTCTAATAACACTAAAAATTGTGTTAATCGACGAATAATCAACACCGTATTCGTGTTTTTTTGTTCTATAATAACTTACTAGCACAATTCGTAGATAATTATTATGTTTTTTTTACAAAGGGACTCGAATATCACTGAAAAAATAATCGACCTTCACCGAATTTTTTTTTTGCATGAAAACTTCCAACAAGTTCAAATAAAGTTATTTACTCGATGATGGGGGCTCAAAATCATTTTTTTTTTACATTTATTACAAATAAAAGATCGTTTTAAAAGCCCTCAATTCATACAAAAAGAGATTACGTCGCAACGATTTTTGATTTTATCATAGAGATTTCGTCTGTTTCTCATGTTTTTTTTAATTTTAATATAACTTTTCACGCCTCTCTTCCTCTGCCCCAAACTAATTTTTGTCGTTTTTATTTAGACGTTTCGTTTTTTTCAAAACAGACGGTTGGTAGTTACAACCACAAGATGTTTATATATTTATTTGTTACTGACTCAAGTTTTTATTGTAATATAAATTAGATATTCTATTAGGTCAATAACCGATTGAAGCTAAATTACAAAGATGTATATGACTACATTACCTTCATTAAATGTTATGAAATTAGGAATATTTCCAATCAATATAAATTAAAAAATAGAATAAACGTTAGAATTAATTTTAATTAAGTTTTGATGCCTAAAAAAAACCGTCGAATGATAAGAGCTAATAAGCCGATTATAAAAACGATAATAATAAGAAAAAAAGATTGTTCTTTTGTGACGATCTGGTCGCCCGGTATCGTCGGTTTGGCTGGCGTTTTATTTGACTTTTCTTTTTCATTGACCAAGATATTTTCATTTTTTTTTTCTATGCCATATGTACCTGGCATGTGTTTCCTTGTATGCATCGTCGAGCTTATAGACTTTTCGGAAGTATCATCGTAAACGTCAGAATCTTTCGTGGTTGACTGTGAACAAACACTTTCACTTTTATTTGTTTTTTTATCAGATGCTTGTAACACAGTTGTGTGTTCCATGTCTTTTTTCTTATCTGTCTTTGATTTCTGTAGCTCACTGTTTGATCGCTTTTTAACTGATATGGCGAGTTTGTTTTCTGTTATTTCATCTTTTAAGCTGACTGTTTTGTCCTTAGGGACGGAAGAAAATGTTGTTATACTACTCTCGTTTCTCTTTGAATTATTTTCAGCGATATCAGATACGCGAGATTCTTGTGGTATATTTATTGAAAGTTGAGTAGATTGTGCACAGATCTCATTCTTTTTAGCACAGTATGTTACTTTTTTATCCTGTTCACGCGGGATAATATACTTAGGTTTATTAAAGCCCCGATGCAAACTTTTTTTCAGCTCTGGTTGGCCCTTTTTGCCTACACTAAATCTGTATTCCTTGTCGTTAGTTATTTCTCGTGATCCTATATTTTCCGAAAAAATATAAAGTCTACTAGTGTAAATAAATGCGTCTTTCGATTTGGACTTCTTCTTATCCACATTTTCAATTAGTTTAAGAGTAACCGTGATTTCGTCTGAATTGTCTAAATCAGGTAGATAAATTATCGCTCCAAACCAATTACTAAATTTCTCACAAGCGTCCTTAAGATCTTCTACAGAAAAAACCATGTTCATAGAATGAGGATTTAATCGCACAGTTGGATCAAATTTCTCGAGGTTAGAAGGGCAAGTTTTACGATACTGTTGCATGAAAGACTTGATTATTGGGGGAAACTGACTAAGCTCTTCACCTCTACTAAATTTATATAAAACACACACGCAAAGGCCAAGTGCTTCAGATGGCCGAGCAATTACAAAATAATGTACGCCAAAAATAGTTCTAGTCTGACACAGATTATATTCTGGATACATCGAATATTTTTTCGAAAGCGATTTATCATGTTTATTATAATTTAGATGTCTGGCTGATCTTAAAATATTATGAGTACCCGGCTCTGGATGGTTCAGCTTTTCATTTAAATAAACATCATTAATTGTTTCATGAGAACTATGGTCAAGCTGGAATAAAGGCAACAATATTGCAGGTTCTGAATAAACGTGGCCTCTGTTACATTCGATGTTCCACAGTGGGCCTTCCGTTATTTTTAAGAACTCAAGTGTCTCAGGGTAATCGTTCCAGATTGGATCAAGATCTTTAAAAACTTGAGAGAAATTTAATAATCTTGGTTGTTCTGATACAATTGTCTTTTGTGATAGTATTGTCGAAGTCAAAAGATAGGTTGAAAATAACGATGTAAAGTATGGTTTCATGATCTGTTTTTTTTGAAAAAGTTAAATATTAAACATAGAAATACGTTTTACTTTTCATTGATATATACGTGTTAACCTTGGTCTTCTTAGCAATCTATTTTTTTATTATTGTGTTATTTATAAGCATGAAGTAAAGAAAAAGCATGTTGTGTCATGATGTCAAAAAAGACAAAATGTCTAAAGGAACAAAATTCAAAAAGAACAGAAGGTCAAAAAAGACAAAAAGCACTTATACTTTCACTATTATAATTTTAATTTGTAGCATGTTATTATATTATAATTATGTCACTTTTATTTAATTTAGAATAACAAAAACCGTTGTTAATTTATTCTAATCAACAAATGCTGTTTTGTTTTCTATAACTGTTGCGACGAAGCCGTAAAAACACCACAAGAAAAGCTTATCTTCTTTTCCAATTACTAGTCTTATTTATTGATTTCGTAATTCGCAAAATATTTATTTTTTTGACAATTTTGTCTCTTTTGACATTTTGTCCTTTTGATCCTATATAAAAAAAAGCAACATGTCATTAAAGAACGAAAATAACTTCAAAATAAACACCTTGTTCGATGTGAAAAAATTTTGTTATCTTTGGTTCTAGTAAACAGATTCTGATCACCAATTTTTTTATATGGGTTTTTTTTATATATATTGAATAATATTTAAAGAATATATAAAACATATGAAAAAAGTATTTTTTAGTAAAAATAATTATTAATAAATTTAATTAATTTTCTTTTATAATTTTTAAGACTTTTTCAAATAAGATTTGAAAAGTTTTTGAATCTCTTTTTTGAATATATCTCTTTCTAAAAATAAATTCATAAATAAACATTTCCATTCGAGATGATAAAACTCCATTTCTTGATCTATACATTTTTTTAAAGTGCATCCATAAATTCTCGATAAGGTTTGTGTGATATCCTTGTTCATTTACCCATTCCATAGCGCTGTGATTACAAAACTGATGAATAGAACCATGCTTGTTTACTGCTGTCGGATATGAAGCGAATCCATTAGATACAACTATTGAACTTGGCACAACAAATTCAATTAAGAACTCTACAATTGACTGTATAATCATATCTTTTATATTGCTATGTGAAACTGTTTTGTGTTTTGGTCAATCACACCGACTATTCATTGCGACCATAGTATGTTATCGCGATATTGTGTTGGGTTTTGAATTATTCTATCCTTACAGATAACTGTTTCGTCAATTTGTATAATGTGACTCGGTTCCCCTATTTTTTTATGTTATCACAATATTCGTATCTGTTTTTTAATGAAAACGCTCTTTAAACTTAATGAGGGTTGGTTTGGATATTCCCGTCATTGTTACTATCTGTGCTTCGTCTAGATCTATTATAATAAACAAAAAGCACCTAAGTTGTATGTTTAGTTCTATTTTAATTAAACCAAAAAAATTATTTGTTAAAAAACGGGTAGTTTTTCGGCATAGTCGACGACATCTCCAGAGTCTTCCGCTTTGGCCCGTGGGGCTGGAAACTAAGATCATTATATTTTCACATGCAGAGCAGCGTTGTGTCAATGGAGGCATTTCTTTTTTATATGTAAATAGTAAGGCTTGTTCTTCTGACGCAAATTCGTTGATGAAAGAATTTATTATAGTAGTCATGTTTTTTCATTTGTGAAAGTTAATTCTTTTATTGTTTTTAATTAAAAATTTCTTCTAAAGTAAACGTATTTTGGTCACTATAATATTACAGAGTTATTCCGAAATATAAAATAATTTATTCCGAAATATAAAATAATTTATTCCGAAATATAAAATAATTTATAAACAAATATAAACAATAGTATTATCAACATATAAATTATTTAATAAAAAATATAAATTATAGTAAGCAATAAACAACTATTCTCATTTCAGAATATAAGTTAGAAAGATCAAAAATATAAAACTGTTGTTTTTAAGCGTGATTAGATTAAGAAAAAGCACAAGATATTAAACCGTTTTTTAACCGAAATTATTGAAACGTGAGCGAGCAACTAGGTATACAAAAAGATATCTTTTTATCCAAATGTATAAATATTTATTCAAAAAAGCAAGCTCGGCTTATAAAAAAACAAAAGTTTATATTTAACAAACCTTATAGATAAAAAAAGATATTTTTTCAAATTATTCATCGCTTATGAAAAACATAGCAAAACCCATCGTTCGTAACTTTTTAAACTGAGATTAAAAAACGAAAAGATCTTTAACAAATACTTTTAACAAACTTGGTATTAGTGCGCTTATAGCGTATAAATCTGAATGTTTTTCGTGTTATTATACTTTTAAATAATTGTGGTTATATTTTTTTATTTGTCCGGAATTTGTTTAAAAACAAGAAAGATAAAATGCATTTGTCTTTGGTATTTTTGATAAAAGGGATTAAGAAATATAAAATACTTGTTAGAAAATAAAGAACAAATTTTACGCAAAACAATGCTTTATTAAATAAATGGCTGACGAGAAACCCCTAATCTCAAAAATCCGCTCATTCTATCAAAAAAGGGTCTCAAAGAAACATCATAGTTTTCAATAATACTACGTACCATAGATTTAACCTGTTCCAACGTTGATGGGCGTGGTCTGATAGCCTTATATCTTGCTTTAATAGAATTAAAAAACTCTTCTATTGGGTTTAACTGAGAACTATAAGCAGATAATCTGTATTCGATTCCGCTATAGTTTAATAAACGCAAGACATCTGCTCGATGGTGAAACCTGCAGTTATCCGTTATTAAAATGGATCCTCGGTTATTTAAAAAATAGGGCAAAAGCTCGTTCTCGATAAATATTTTAAATTTATCGCCATCATAAGCTCCGGTTATAATATCAGAAGCAATAGTACCATTTATGTCTACTGCACACATGAGACTTTTATTGGTGCCTCTGTTAGGCTGCACGACACTATAAGCTTTTGTGTTGACAGAAGAGTAACCATAATTTACTGAAGTATGCAAATTAAAACCGGTCTCGTCCAAAAAAACAAGCCGTTCAACAAATATGTTCATTAGGTTATTGCAATAGGCCTGTCTCAAATTTAAAAGTCTTAGAGTATTTCTTTCAGCTAGAACTAACGACAGTTTTTTTCTTGAATAGTTCATTCTTTTTAAAGTCCTGGAGATAAACGGTTCGATTTTATCGACTCCAGACTCCAACAATTCTAGAGCAATCGCATTTTGATTTATAGAATTGTCTGGTTGTAATGTTGCTGTTATTTGAGATATAGTCTCTGTGTTTTTTTTCGATTTTCTATTTTTTTTCTTTAATATTTGATCATTCGTAATGCCTATCGCAATTTTATTCGATAGACTGGTGGCTGAAAAAAAGATAACATATTAAATATTAAGATCAGCAATTTCTCTGTTTGTCTTATTGTTGAATAACTGGGTGCGAATTGATCGAAGTATTCCAGCCGCGATTGTTACTCATTTTTTTCTCGTTGCTGAAATTTTTATACTGGACTTAAGAGTTCTATATGCTTTTGTTTTTTTTTCCACTTATTTTATATTACTCTATTTTTTCGAGAATTTTATTAATATTTCGTAATAGATCAGTTTATATTTAGTACAAATTAATTTAAGTTTTTATAGAAAATAATTTATGATTCATTATTTTTCCTTTATATTATTATACAAAACGCTTGATTTTGGGTTTTTTGATTTATAATCTCGTACAAAACAATAGCTTTTAATTGGAATAAATTTATATTTTTAAACTTTCTAATTTATATTTGAAAATGAAAATAGTTGTTTATTGTTTACTATAATTTATATTTTTTATTAAGAAATTTATATGTTGATAATATTATTGTTTATATTTCGACATAAATTATTTTATATTTCGGCATATTTCTGTAAATAAAACTGACGAAAAAAACAACTAAAAGTTATTTTTTGACAAAAGAAGAACACAAAAAAAACATCGATTCCAAATAAATCTAACGATGGTATTGATTGTCACACCCACAGACACCCCCCACGCCAAAAACATTGCCCTGTCCCACTATAATTTTATTATTACTTTATCAATATTTATTTATTTATTTTTTCGTTTCGTTTCGTTCGTTTCGTTATTTGTAGAATATATTTAGTAGCATTATAGTCACGTGGCCGAGCTTTTATCATATATAGTAGAAATCTATGAGATGGCTGCTCTGTTCTAGGTAAAGGACTTTTTTTTATATAGTTATTTTTTTAAAAGAGAGAAATGTCTGAGGTCGTATAACATTAATTTTAATAATGACGTTTTTTAACTCGTAGAAGCAATAGCCAAAAAAATACAACAAAGTTTATGTTGTTGTGTCGTCCATAGTTCTATGATTATATAAAAGAGTTTAAGACATTTTCATGTTTTATGTTTCATCGAATTACATAAATTAACTATTTTCTCTATTTCTAGTCAACTTAGAAAAACAGATTTCTTAATAAAAAAATAAACGTGTCGAACGACTCTCTTAAATAAATAATCGCAATAAGAAACTATTTCCGACAGACTTAATAATATTTATTTTTAGAATACAAAATACACAGATACACAGTATTAGAGAAAACAGAGCGTAATGTTCACTTGTAGCTATTTACCAAAAAAAAAGCGACATACATTTTTCTAAGCAATACTTATTTCGCGGCTTTAATCAAAACACACTTCGTGTAAATAAAAAGCGTTATCAAAATGTTATTATCTTTTTAGCTGTTTTAGACTTAAACTTAAGACCAAAAAAACGCTATTTCGAACTGAACTTTTAGTTAAATTTAAAAAAACACTCTATTCTTAAAACAGACTTAAATTTAAGTCAAAAAAAATTCGCTGCTCGAAGCAGAAACTTAAATTTATAATTTAATTTATTGTATTTAGAAACAATAAAAACGAATAAGTTTTTTTTTAAAAAATTGCTAGGTTCATATTTTTTTTCAAAATATTCGTTTTACAAAATAAAGTTTTTATTAGAATTAAATATATTTTTTTTTATTCAAAACAGTGCAAGAGTTAAATACAAAACACTTAAAAGAGAGTTGGTATAAAAAAACGCTCTCGTTGCTGGGCCGTATTTAACGCTGTGTCACACTCAAAACAGACTCATAAAAGCCGCGCCTAACAGTGTGTATGTTTTTATTTCTCTTACAGAAAGTAGAAGTATTTAAAAAATACCCATTTGCACAAAAATTAGGGATTATATCACAGAATTAAAAAATAAAAATTTTAATACTGAGAACTTTATAGGGTTTGTTTTTAACATTTAAAAATCAATACCATATAAACGGTATAAGTTCGTTAGTTTTTATGTAGATAATGCGCGAACAAGATAATATAGAACTTTGATTGATTTTTCCAAAAAAAATAAGAAATATATATTTAATCGTTTTATTCACTTTTCAAAAACAAATATAAAACTGTTTTTCCAAATGCTTACTATCCTATATAGAGAAGAATGTAAGAATTAAATGGGTTTTTATAACTTGTTATTGATAAATTTATTCTAACTGATAATAACATTTGTGATGTTTTTTATAAGAATACTTAGATAATTGAATAAGCAAATATTAAAAGCGAAAAATTCCGAATAAATATATTTTTTTGACTTATTTGAATATATATATTTAGTAAAATGTTGTTTTTTCGTATTAGAAGTGATGAACTTGATTTAAAAAATATCTACTTAAATTTATCAAAAAGTTTTATAAAGTAAACCTGGGTTTTGATAATATATCTCGTACTAGAGTGTTGACCCCATATTGTTTTTGAGACAAGAGTGTCGTATTGATATTGTAACTTGTAAAATAATAAAAAAACAATATTTTTTTTGATTTTAATATATTATTGAAGTTCGATTGTCGCTCGTAATAACATTAAAGAAATCTTGTAAATCGTATGACAGAGAAAACATATGAATTCATGTATAAGATTTCATTTAATTATCTTATACAAGCTATAAGCTTCTCTCTATGTTAAAAACAAATACTGTTTTTTCTCCCTAAAATAGAAAAACAATATATGCGTTTTATCCTAGTTTAAAAATTATTATATTTAGAACAATAGTGTTTTCTATTTTATTTATACACATTTAAATTTAATAATTAAAAAACACAGCTTTTTTATTTTTTTTAAGTGTTTTATATATGGTTTACTTTATTTAAAACGACTAAAAAAAAAGTACTAACTAAAACAGCAAACGATATCAACCAAAGAACAAAAAAACCCGAACGAAAAGAAAGCTCCATCTTTATATATTTAAAAGGTTTTAAACTAGAATGAAAAACCGTTTACAATTTTTTAATACTTTTGGGGAAAAAAAGCTGAACTTTTTGTTTTTTTTGTATTAAAGCTGTAAGGTTTAGTGTATGTAAGACAAAGATTTAAGAAACTATCATGTTTTTGACTAGATCCCATATATTTATTGAAGGGATTGTTTTATAACGTCAATGCTTGTTTTAATAAAAAAATCAAAAAATGTTTGTAAATAAAGTTTTTATTTTGTTTACCTTTTTTTAATATTTTTACTTTTTAATCTTCATAAATAGAAACAAAAATGTTTTATCTAAAATTTTCTTTTAATATATTAAATTTTTAATAAACACCAGCTCCTATATATCTATTCTACAAAGCTTTATTCTCTACTAAATATCAAACATTAGCTCTGTAAAAATAGTTTGCTAGCTTACACAATTATTGCAAAAATTTCAATTATTTCCGAGTTCTTTTTAAATTACACAAAAAAAACTTTCTTTTGTTAAAAATTTATAGACTCTAGTAAAAAATACTTTATTTCTTTTTTAAAATTATTTTATAAATGTTAGTTTTTTTAAAATCAGCTAAGTTATATTAGTAAACTGAACTTTAAATAAATTAATCTTAGCTTTTAAAAAGATTGATGTATTTAAAGCGAACACACAAAAATGACACGGTCAATAAGAAAAAATAAGTCTCGAAAAAATATTATGTCGAATATACTCGAAAAAAAAATTAGTTATAGAAAAACATGAGACTCATATTCATAATGATCCTATCTGCATTATAAACAAACTTTGTGGATATCAATAGATATAAGTATATTTGTTGTAAAAAAATGTACACTCAGAAAAAGCACTTATCTTAAAGAAACCAAATAAAATTGACTGTATTCATTAGATGGGATTAATATCAAGTTTATTTCTTTCAAAGATTCGGCTTTAAATCGTCTGAAGATGTTGAAAATCACTTCACCATCCTCTTCTCTTGATTTTAATTCATCCTTTACTCTAGTGTTTTGCTGGGATGCCGTTTCCTATAATGTTAGTTACAGAATTTATTTTTATTTAAAATGAGAGTCAGTCTAATTGCGAAATGTACGAAAAAATAAACCATCTCTAAGATACTCTAAATTAAGTGATGTTTCAAAATGAAAGTCTTTCATATTTTCTACTAGCTTTTTATAGATAAGGTTTAGACCTTGGCCAATAGAATTGTTTACTTCACCCTGATTTATTTTAGTTTTTATATTTATAAACACCCTTATATAGAACACATCTGCTTTTAAAAAACGATTTTCAAAAATAAAATATCCCGTTGTACCTTTATTTTCTTTAGTGAACTCAAGTTTTTTACCATTTAATATAACGTTTTCAAATTAATCACATTCAGAAAAATTACTTATTATCGCACGTGGCACATAGTTAGTGGGCACATGTCTAAATTCAGGAATTTAGTTATTTAAGTGTCTTTCGTAAAAATGGGAATTAATTTCGTGCTCAGGTCGAGCAATTGTTTTATATAGCGGTATCAAAATAAGAGCGAAAACCGGTGGCATATTATCATCAAACTTCGAATCTTAAAAATCTAGTGGCAATCGTTACACACGAAGAGACTATCCATAGAAGTCAGGCCGACTTTGCCAAACGTATTTATCGAATATTGTTTTAGAGTTATAATTTTTTATAAAATTTCTAGAAGAAACAGTTGCGAAATATTTGTCTAATTTATTTGTAGCTAAATCTTGTGCGATAATATTTTAAAATAGTGAGTGCAGTGTTATAAACAAGTCCCCTAATATGGGAGAAAATTGTTTTTTTGCAAGATGTTTTTCAACTAAAATAACATAATGTAATTATTAATGAAATGTCTCAAATTACGAGTTTTATTTAAAGCACCGCTACAATGTAAATATGCTTCATTTTTAAAAGAGAAAAGCGCGATCTAATAAACATCTGTTTGAGTTATCTATTTAGAAAACAAGTCACAATAATTAAAACCAAAACATAGTTTTGTTGATTAATAAAAAAAAGTGAACAACATTGTTTTTCATTAATCTATTCAATGGAAAGTAGTTTACAATATTTTTACATATAGCCTAACAAGCGAGGACGAGAAAAAAGCAGTAGATCTGTTTGAAAAAATAATGATCTGTTATTTTTGCACAGTTAAAATCAGACAAAGTGAAGAAAGAAACACAAAATTCGCATGAGGAACAAACATAAACAGGCGATGTTAGTCAAACGAAGTAATAAAAGTTAAGAAGTAAGTGATGTATTTATAAGTTGCTCAGTTATTTCAAAATACGAATATATTAGACATGACAAAAAACTTATACAACTATATCTCAGTTTTAAGTATAAACACCTGAATTGAATTATACACAAAAGCTTTTAAATTTCGTAATGTCTTAGTCGGTTTATATATTATATTAGCGTTCGCGCTTCTATAGAAGAGTGAGTTCTTGAATTGTATGCTATCTATCAAAAGTTAAGTAAAAAAAATACACTTGATGTCACTAATAAAAATGTAACAAAAAAACACCTCATTTCATAAAAACTTGTAAAGAGTTTTTATAAATAAAAAGCATTACAAACATAACGACTATATTGTTTGCGCTCAAATAATAATCTAAGAAAATTGACGAAACGCTCAATATAAAAAATATCGTAATGTCAAAAATTAAAACTTCAAAGATGTAAATTTCTTCCGGTAAATCGCCATCAATGGCAATGTGATAAAATAGTAGCGGCACTCTTTGTTTTAATTTCGGCAAACTTCCGAAATAAAAAACCGAATCGAAACTGCAATTTATATTCGTTTTTTACGCAAAAAAAAATAAGCGTTTTGGCCCAAAATTTTTCGTTTTTTGCCAAAAATCAACTTAATTTCTTAATCTAAAAAGACTAATGTGTGAAATATAATAAAAGTAAAACAAAACGAAAAAACCATGTGCAAGAAAATGTTTTTTAATGCAATTTTCACAACAGAAAAGCTACTAATACAAAAAACGAACGTAATGACAGAAAGTAAAAAGTCAATTTAGTCACGAATATTGCTTATAGGACTATCAGAGAAAAACCACAATAATCTATCAAACTTCAGTTTAATCTAAAAAAAAATCAATTTATACAAAATTATAACAAAATAGCATTTATTAGAGAAAAAACAGAAACAATATTACAGCTCTGTTTGTTAAACTTTTGACGAAGTTATTATGAAAACACGTAATATGACACATATAAATCACATCGGAACATAGTTTCTAAACAAAGATATAACACTTCCGAACAAATGTAATAAAAGTTTTCATATATTGTAATAAAACACGTAAACGCATCTGTTCCCGCACAGAGAAAATGAAAAAAAACCTTAAAATAGCAATTTTTTTTAAAAACACAGATCAATATACAGAAACACTTCATACACATGAGAAATAGTAGATGGAAACTTGTTTATCTTGAGTTTACTTTTTTTACACAATTTGCTGTCAGAATTTTAGACAATATTATCGAGCTATTATATAATAATAAAAACTATGAATAAACGTTTAGTATAATCAATTTTAAGTATAAACAGAACGTGAACGCCGTTTTTTCCTAAATTATATCTAGTCTAACAATCAGGATTCAAATTTAAATAGACTGTTTATTGGCTCGTTTGTAATATTTGTTTCTTACATCGTAGTTAAAGATTTTTTATTTAACTAATTTTCGATATAATCCACAAAACATAAATATACACCGTAAACAGATTTTTCTATTAAATTCACTTAAACCCAGCCTGTTTTTCAATAAACACTTTAATTAACAACTTTAAAAAACGCTTGTTTTTTTTTGCGTGTCTAAATCTCTACATAAAAATATTGCAAGTCTTTTATAACTTATTGCGTTTATAATAAATATAAAACATTTTCTTTATAAATATATAAAAAACAAGCCTTTCTCTACTTAATTAAGTTTTATCACATATCAAATAATAGTTTTAAGCAAAAAAAAACTTTTGAATGTGACAAGAAGTAAAAAATATTATAAGTGTTATTTAGTTTATGTCTTCGCTTAATTGTATTCAACTCAAGTGTTTGTTTTTAAAAAGTAAAAAAAAGAGAACTGCTTAATTTATATATACGTAGATATAAAGTTTTGTTTGTAAATTTAAAATTTTTCTGATATTTTGACGTGGGTTAAGATAAACCTTTTACAAAGCTCAAAATAAAATATATTTTTAAACATGTGACAGAATAGATAAACTGTTTTTTGAATTATGAATGATAGTCAATAAAATGTCAACATCAACATGTCATTGATACTTTGTATTTTAACTATAGTAATCGTTACACGCCAACCTCTCCTCCCTCCTCAAAGAAGAAGCAATTTTTACACATACGGTTCGACGACTAAAAATGTTTCTCTTTGGTATAGAGAATTAAATTCAAAACACGCAAACTACAATCAAAAACCCTTAAATTTATATCATTAATTTTAAAAAAAATTAATTTGTGAGCTTTAAAATAACAGAAGTACAAGTTACAAACTAAAAAAACAAAATCTAAAAAAATATTTTGAAAAAAAAACTAAAAATAATAGTTGCAATTTACAAATTTTTTACTGAGTAAAACTTTTTTCATGAAACCTGTTTGTTTTCAGCATTTGAAATTCAATTCAAAAGGATTATAATTTAAATATTTATTTTTTTTATAGTGTTAAAAAAAACGCTTTTATTTTCTTGACACAACTTATGTTTTTCGGCAATTCAAAAAAAACACCAACGTAGTTAATAAAATTAGAAAGTATAACAAGTTATCAAAAGATATTAAAACCAATCGCAAATTTTTTTTGTTAAAAGACAGCCTCGGCCTATGAAATCATATTATAAAACAAAAAATATTTTAATTTGAAAATTGATTAAAAAAAAGAAACCTGATAAGATGATAAAAACAATAAAGTTTGTTATAAACAAAAAACAGATGCTTTTGTATCAAGTAGTACAATTAGTATAACGATGGCGTGTATTTTAGAGTTTGATTGCCTAATGTATCTTCAGAAAAAGAACCCTGTCTTAAATAATATAAGACTTTTTTTTTATTATTGACTTCCTTTATATATTTAATTTGTATTATATAGTAATATAACCTGAATACAGCCACATTTGAAATATAAAAGATAAAAATTCAGATTTTATTGTATAATTGTTCGGCCGATAGAGAGTAAAAAAATAAGATATATGCGATTCAAATCTATGTCATATTTCGAAACAAATACTAAAAAAAAATTCATATTACCGAAAAGCTTGAAAAACAAAGATAAGTAATATAATAATGTAGACATTTAATTTCAAACACACATTATGAATTTTCAGATATGTTCCTGTGAGAAGAGCAGAGAACATCGCAAAAATAAAACAACAAATTAAAAAAGTAACTTATATAAAAACTTTATTGTGAAAATAAAACCAAGATTTAACACAAAAACTTTTTAAATTTGTTAATAGATTTGTATCATATTGTTTTAATTTTAAACATAAGAATTATGGCTGTCTATGATTGTTTTTTTCTAAAACATGAATCTAATTTGTATTATCAAGAATAAAAAACGCGAATTGTTTTAAAAAACAAAAAAACGATTATCGAATCGATTTAAACAGCATATTGTTTTTTTTATTATTTTTTATAGTTTTAAATTCGTAGTCGAGTTTTTAATAAGTAATGCTGATAAATGAATTGTTTTAGATCTAGTTTTATGTTCGCTAGTAAAGATAAAAAAGATGTACATTTGCGATTAGTAAAAAACAAATATATAAAGACGTTTACAGGTTTCCAACAAAAGCTGCGGTC